>JAAGAY010012581.1:5682-49844 GCA_011801015.1 Ardeotis arabs
CGCCGCCGCCGCACCGCCGCCGGCCGGAAGTTACGCCATCGCGCAGCGGCCCCGCTCAGCAACCAACCCGTCAGCGATCTTATTACTGATAAGTAGCGGCGCTCCCCCCCTACCCCGCCACGCAGCAAGAAGCACAGCCGCGATTGGGCGGATCTCTCTTCCGTGGGGGCGGAGGGCTGTCCCACGCGCGGGCACGGCTGTCGGAGCGGCGCGGGGCGGACCGGACCGGACCGGGCTGGGCTGGGCTGCAGCGGGCCGCTTCCCGCCGCCAGCCGCTTCCCGCCGCGGGCGCCGCGGCCTCGCGTGGGGTCCCTCGGGGAGGCAGGGCCTCCCGGCGCTCTCTGCTGTGCGCCATGGCCGCCGCCGCCACCTGGCGCTACCGCGGCGACCCCGAGGCGGAGCAGCCGGCCGTGCTGGGTGAGGCGGGGGACGGGCCGGGCGGGCGCGCAGCGGGCGGTCTCGGGCGCGGGGGGCGCGGGGCGGCCCGGGCTCACGGCCTCTCCCCGCCGCCTTGCAGTGCAGTTCTCCAACGGCAGGCTGCGGCGGCCCGACTCCGTGCGGTTCACCGTCTACCGGCACAGGGACACAGCCCATCCGCGGAAGAAGCGCCGCAGGATCCTGGTAAGGGCCCAGGCGGGAAGCGCGCTCCCGCGGCCGCCTGCAGCCGGTCCTCGTGTTGGCGGCGGCTGCGGCCGCGGCAAGGGTGGCCGCGGGAGCCCCGAGCTGCGCCTGCCCCGGGCGGGCCGCGGTCTGTGGCCGTGTCTGCGCCGCGGCACCGTGCGTGGCGAGCGCTGCTTTGCTGCGGCCCGGGCCTCGGAGATCAGGGCGAGAGCTGCACCCAGAGCCGTGCCGGGGACGCTCGAGTAACCCCCCCCCCGGCAGGCAGTGAAGAGTTTTCACTCTTGTTCACCCTTACAGTTGTGGTCATGGCAGCTCCTGCAAGAAGGAGCTAGAAACCTCGCTCAGACGCACAGTCTCTGAGAGGCTGTTTTCAGGAGGCTGCTGTTCCTCTCCAGATTTGTGCTTGCTGCTCTGCTCCAGCCATTCTCAATGCCATAGAGTGAGCAAGGCTCAGAAAACCTGCACGGAGCTTCGCTTTGTCACAGATTTTTAGAAAAGTAATCAGAGTTAGCCCCAGCCTCTGTGAGAGAAAGAACCATTTTTCAATTTCACAAAATCTCTGGGATTTCAAGAGGAAGTTCTGGTTCTTGTGTGGGCTGCCACCACAATGGAGGTGAGTGTGATGAGGGCAGCAGAACAGGGAAGCGCTTAACATTCAGGGAAGTCCTGCCTGGGGGAGGGAACGGGGAGATCCGGTCTGGTTTTCTGTGGAGTGCCCTGTGCTGCCCGCTGAGGCCACCTGCACTTCTGTGGAGGCCTGTGAGGTATCCTTGCACCCCAGAGAAGTGAGTGTGGGTCGTGCAGCCCTGCCGAGTCTCAGCAGGGTTTCTGTGGAGCAGGCAGGGCGTTGCAGGTTGACTCTTAGAACAGAGAAGGAACCTGAAAGATGCAATATGGGGCATTTCAGCTTATGATGCCAAGAGTGATGTGTGCGAGTTAGTAACCCTTCCGTCAGGACTGAATATGTGCTTATTTGAAAAATTGTGATTGATACATCATTGTGTATTCTCAGGCAAAGGTTGATTTACTGAAGTTGTATGTGTTATTTATTTATTTTAATAACCCAAGGGGAAATAATATTTGAAAATCAAAAGCTGATACTTAACAACTAGTCAGGTCCGTTTGGTCCCAAAATCTGTTTTGTTATGTTTACACAGTGAACATGGTGAATTCTTTACCAAAATTTTTGTTGTTCTTAAATTACATTATAAGGAGATTTCTGTCTCTTTCAGTGAAGAGAGAACCAATATTAAAGTCAGAAGGTGCCTTCTGCTGCTGTTTAGTTTTACAGCTGCTTACAGGCATGATTCACTCAAGGAATAAATTACTTTTCAGCCAAAATCCGCAGGGGAGATATAGTACACTATTGTAGAAGCACAAACATTTCAAAATACATTCAGGTGATTGAGCGATTCCTGGTAGTTAGTCAGGGAATTGCAGTCACTTCACAATATGAGATCTTTAAATGGATCATTGAAAATTATCTTCTAAACTGAGTTCCTGTTACTTGTAGTGGTGGCTCTGACCACTGTGCACCTTTGGCCCAGGCTGAAATCTGTAAGATTTGTCCTGGCTGGAAGCTTAGAGAAGCTTTGAGCAACTGTGTTAAGGACCCTAAAGCATTGCAAATAGTATCTGACATTGAGTGGCACAGAGGCCTGGTCTCTCTTCACTGGTGGCTTTGTGAGTAAATCCAGCTTCTCTCACAAACTGTTGCTTCTGAATTAAAGTACGATGGTCAACACAGTGAGGTTTTTTAACTGTGATGACACTCAAGTTTTCTACACTGATAAACTCTAAATTTAAATTCTGATTCCTATGGTTTCTTTCCAATGGCCCCCCTTCTTCTGGTGCAGTGAAAGCTGAGGTAGAATTATATATCCTGGATATTGTCAGCTTCAAAAAGTGTCTCTCTCTCTTGAAGATTTTGACCCAATGCAAAACGTACCCAAAATGGGCAAAGTGAAGTTTGCCTGCGCATGACTAGGGAAAATAAAGAGGATGCAGAGAAGGTTATTCACAGCATTGTATTAAAGTAATTTTCATTTGTTTTCCAGGTCTCAGAAACTGAAAGGCTTTCGTATGTGGGGAGTAACTTTGGCAGTGGAGTTATGAAATGTAACTCCCTATGCAGGTATGGGTTGCTGGCAAAGTGGTAGGAGGAACATGAAGGTGGAAGCAGAGGAATTGCTCAGAAATGAAGTTCCTGATAGCCTTTCTTAAAGCTGACTCAGAAGTCCCCGTAGAGGCTGTGATTTGAATCAAGATGATTTTGGCAGAAGACTCCAGCACCTGGCAGCTGCGTTGTTTGTGCATGTTACATCCCTTTGGGAGTTGTGATGTTACGTACGAGTGCATTTGAAAAGATCCTGTGCAGGAAAGCATGAGGAGATTTGAGGTAGCTGAAACCTAGGAATAACAGCTTTGCTAGTCAGAAACTAAGAAATTAGGATTAAGAAATTGCCAAGATCATCTTCTGCTGCCCCAGGAAACCACTGTGTGTTAATCACCGTTGAAGTTTGGGGCCGCAGCATGGTGCTGCTCTGTGAACTAATAAGCTGTCTGTGCCACATACTGTAAAAGGAAGCGTTTGTGAGATCACTAGCCTTTACGTGTCCTGGTGTAAGAATGTGACCTTTGTGGCATTGGAGCAGATCCTGCTGGCCTCCTAAGAAGTATTCTGTATGAGATCTTTCTTGCTGTCTAGTAAGAGTACCGCCAAAGAGGGGGAGAGCCAGTGTGAAATAATCTTGGCTTGTTACACCCAAAGGTTTTTCATTCCTCCTTTGATGCGCGTTACTGCTCCCGTTAGCCTATGCCGCACTGGAGTGCGTGTAATGTGCATGTCAGGCTCTTGGTGCCAAGTGCTCTGCTACATAGGTCTACTCCATTTGCTGTCACTGTTTGCTCGCTTAGCTTGTCTGTTGTCTAGTTGGACTGCACTGACCTGATCATGTCTTACTAGTTAAAAGCACAGGAGGGGTGAAAGAGTGAAGAGCAGACTTGTGTAAAACTGTTAGGAAGAGGAGGTGTTTTCAGATGTTAGTGCCCTGGTGGTTCTATGTTCTGAATAAGTTCTGAAGCATTTCTTTGCTGCGAGGCTGGTCAAACGCTGGAACAGCCTTCCTAGAGAGGTGGTCGATACCCATGCCTGTCAGTGTTTTAATGCCCTTAATAACGTGCTTTAGCCTTTGGTCAGTCCTGAAGTAGTCAGGCAGTTGGACTAGATGGTCGTTGTAGGTCCCCCTGAAGTAATTCTGTTCTATAATTCTGTAAAAGGAACTGGTTTCACCTCTGCAAACAGTCTGTCAAAACATGCTAATACTAATCGTTGTTCTCCTCTCTGAGAAATGAACCAGGAGAGCTGGACCTTTCAGATATGAGTCTTCAGTTTAAGATGCTGTCGCTGAAAAAAGGCACAAAGGGTCTTTTTCTTCTTGAGTTTGGAGAGATAAATTTAGTTTAATGAATATGTATGACACAGGTATCAATACAGTATTATTTCTAGGCAGATTTAGTGCTCTTAATTCTGAACACAGATTAAGAGACAGTTTTAGTGGCTTGAGCGGTTCTTGCCTGCACCTCTGGAGATCCTGAGCTGAGACGGCGTTTTAACTGCTGATACATGTTCAGCCTCAAGTATTAGTTTTGCATATGCCTCAGCATCTCCAGAGAGGCAGACAACAATCAATTAAGTCATTTCTTGCTTTCCTTTCAAGTTCTCCTACCCCATCCTTCTGTCCCTTTCCTCCGCAATATGCTTCAACTGCATGTGTGAGGCTTTCCTCCAGTGGATCCGTTCCCGTGGCTTTTGGTAGCTGTCAGCCTAAAACTGTGCACTCACAACTGCTAATGTGGGTGTAACAGAGAGCAGAAACCACCTTTGAGCAAACAGCCCAGTTTATTCTGAGTGGAAAGTCAGTAAGTCCACCAAATCTCTGGGCCTCCTGAGACAGCAGGAGCTGCCCAGAGGTCCTTTCTGGCCAGGGAGATGCTGTGATTCCCACTGTACTTGGGCAGCTCCTCTGGGAGTGGTTGCATAGAGAGTATTGCTCCCACTGCAACAGGCAGCCTGTTGTGCAAGTGGGTTTTGTCTTCAGAAAGTGTATCTTGACTTTTGGGAAGATGTGGAGCAGAGCAAGTTAATCATATGGAATGGACTCTTCCGGCTGGATAAACTGATGCAGTCGATACCCTGGGCAGCTTCAGCCAAGGGTGACATGCAGCCTGTTCCTGCTGGGTCGTAAGACCTGGTGAGGAACGGTACAAACCATTTAGGCTTGCCCGTCAGAAATGCGGGGTGAAAAGGAACTTGCCTGAGAGAAATTATCCTATTTTAGAAAGGGCAAAGTCACACTTCTAACAAGCTCTGAGGACTTTAAGTGACTTGTCCTAAGAAGAGAGAGCCAGCCACAGGGAACCCAAGTTTTAAAAACACGAGAAACCGCATAGAAGCCTTGAGAAAACAAGGATCTTGACACACCAAAAAAGACAAATCATAGAATCATAGAATAGTTTGGGTTGGAAGGGACCTTTAAAGCCCATCCAGTCCAACCCCCCTGCAAGGACCAGGGACATCTCCAACCAGATCAGGTTGCTCACAGCCCCATCCAACCTGGCCTGGAATGTTTCCAGGGATGGGGCATCCACCGCCTCTCTGGGCAGCCTGGGCCAGTGTTCTGCCACTCTCAGCGTAAACCATTTTTTCTTGATGTGCAGTCTGAATCTGTTTCCTTCTATTTTAAAACCATTACCCCCAGTCCTGTCACACCAGGCCCTGCTGAAGAGTTTTTCCCCATCTTCCCTGCAGCCCCCTTTGGGTACTGGGAGGCCGCTCTCAGGTCTCCATGGAGCCTCCTCTTCTCCAGGCTGAACAGCCCCAGCTCTCTCAGCCTGGCCTCACAGCAGAGCTGCTCCAGCCCTCTCAGCATCTGCGTGGCCTCCTCTGGACTTACCCCAACAGGTCCATGTCCTGATGTTGGGGGCTCCAGAACTGGACACAGCGCTGCAGGTGGGGTCTCACCAGAGCGGAGTAGAGGGACAGAATCCCCTCCCTCGAGCTACTGGCCATGCTCCTCTTGATGCAGCCCAGGATGGGCAAGCACACATTGCCAGCTCATGTTGAGCTTCTCATCCACTAGCACTTCCAAATCCTCCTCCTCAGGGATGCTCTCGATCCATTCTCCGCCCAGCCTGCATTTGTCCTCAGGATTGCCCAGGCTCATGTGCAGGACCTTGCCCTTGGTCTGGTTGAACTTCATGAGGTTTGCATAGGTCCACCTCTCCAGCCTGTCGAAGTCCCTCTGGAAAAAAAGAGAATAGCAGCACTCCAGCACCTGGACTTCATCTGTGCATTTTGGATCTAATTTAGTTGGTTTTGAGACTTCTACATTTACTTAGAACAAGTCTTTATTTTTTATATATATACACACACAGAGACACACCCACGTATGCATGTGTGTATATATACGTGCCTGCCTTGGAGGTAACTTGTTTTATTGCGAATGTGCTTGGAAAACTTGTATCTGCAAGGCAGGAGAATTGGCAGGGGATGGGGAATACACATGGCTTCGCACTATGTGTTTTAAAACGTCACTTCCACTGCTCTGTCTCTTACAAACCACTTGCCCCTGTTCTTCCCAGGTATTTTGTTGGCGTGTTGAACAAGGATTCTGGGCAAATGGAAGTCTATAATGCTGAAATCTTCAACATGCAGCCTTTGCTGTCAGGTAGGAAGATACTGTGTTTAACTCCAGCACCAGAGTCATGGCATGCTAGACCTGTGTATGCATCCAGCTATTGACTGCCTGGTTGCTGACAGCAGTGCTCTCTGTCTCTCTGGCTGCTCTTTCTTCCTCGTTTCTGCATTATTCCCTCAGCATGGAGGAAAGACGATATATCACTCTCTCCTTCTAAGGCACTGCATGATGTCAGAGGGAGGAGGAAGCAAGGTGAAATTTAGGGTGGAAGTTAAGCAGAGAGCGTTATGGGTGGAAGGTGGAAATACTGGAGTTAGTAACAAAGTTGTTACTGTTCAGAATAAGTGCAGCCTTGTCTAGGTGTGCTCTGTTGAGGGAAGCCTAGAAGTTATCAGGTCAAGGGACTGGATCACTGAAAAACAAAAACAGGTTTTCTTCAGCAGAACTGCTTTCTGTTACTGAACCCAGGAGGATAATCAAGAGCATGTGGTCTTTTGGGAGCTTATTTTTCCCCTGTGCAGCAGAACCTCGGTATTGCCGCAATCCGTGCATTATGCTCATAGGCTTTGTAGCAAAAACTTGCTTGTCTTTCCTTTTTAGTTCTAGGTACATACTGATATTCAGTATATACTTTAATTGACAAAGTCGTATGGAGGAGATCTTGAAGTGATGTGCCGGGTCTTTCAGTAATGGATAAGAGCTAAAGGGATACTGAATGTGTGTGCTGTCGTGGCTGCTGCGAGCCAAGCATGCTAACTTTTGTTCTTTTACAGATAACTTAATACCTGATGACACAAAGGATTATCAGAATAAATCCTACAGGGAGAAGGTAAAGTTGAAACCCCTTATCATATTGCACTGTGATTATCCAGCTGACTGACAGATGATACTTGTCTGGGACTGAGATGTTTGCTGTACTACAGGGTAAACCTCTGTAGATTCAGCACACTCTGTGCTTTGGAGGTCTATAAGGCAGTGCATTATTAGTGCATAACTTGGCAATATTTTCTTAATGACTTTAGGCTTGATTACAATCCCAGTTACTTCTTGCCCCCTTGCAGATCAGTGCTTGTTGCATGGTTGGCTTGTGCCCAGTCAAAGTTTTCGTAGAGTGTTTGAATGTGGAACAAGTGGTGGTTAGCTGAGTTTTCCTCTTAGGTGCAAAATGTCTTCAATTCAGCAATGTGTTTTAATTTGCATCTCTCTTGCTCAGATGGATTTGTGCATTGAGGCCTTTGGTACCAGCAAGCAGAAGCGAGCTCTGAACTCGCGTCGAATGAATGCCGTGGGCAATGATATTCTGAATACAGCAGTGACAAAAGCAGCAGCAAACATCATAGATGCAAAGGGAGTAACAGGTAAGGATATTGACTCCGGGTTTCGTGAAGGCAATCAGAAATGCCTTTCTCTGTCTGTTCCTTGCCAAGTATGGGAGGAAGAAGAAAGGGGTTTTCTTCAAGTTACCAGGGAAGCAGCTGGTCTAACAGCTGAGAAGAGCACATGTGGAGGAACTCACAGATCTTTCTGGTGGAAAAGGAACTACATCCTTCTGATCCTGCTAGACTTAGTGTGGGAGTTGCCTGAATGAGGGAAGGTCCCTGTGGCAGCAGTCCCTGCCCATTGTTGGGAGCTCTTCTGGGAGTCCCTGGGTATCAGTTTACTGGAATATAGGCACTACGTTCACCTGATATGAGCTGAGACATTAAGGTGAACTGTACCCTGGCTTTACAGGGCATGTCTATGGAAAATGGTCCATGCCCTAAACAGGTCACAGCCCGATCAAGTGTCATTGCCAGTGCTGTTGTGAGCCAGGGTCATGGACTTAGGCTTCTGCTGTGGAGGAGCGTGCAGCAAAGAGGAGTCTGCCCTAGCCTTAGTTATTGTCAGTCCTGCAGGCAATGTTCACTCTCCAAAGCATCACACTGAGGTGATGTTTCAGGATGAGTTCATAAACCTGCTACTGAGTGCTCATGAGGCTGCATCTGTATTATGTTGTCCAGCCTGTGCTATCGCCCTGCACCCCTGCCCTGATGAAGAAGGAGGTGGGGAAATGACAGAGGAGTCTTTTGTAGGGCCACAAGAATGGGCAAGGAGCTGGAGTACACAGCTGACAAGGAGAGGTAGAGGGAGCTGGGCTTGGTTAATCTGGCAAAGAGGAGGCCAAGGAGGATCTAACAGCAGTCCACAGCTACCTGAAGGGCAGTCAGAGCCGTACCCTTCTCAGCACCTTGGGAGGTCCACATGAGAGACTGAGGGAATCTTCATGTCTTGGAGGGTGGTGCAGCCCTGGAACAGGTCACAGTGCTGTGCAGTCACCATCCTTGGGGTTTCCCAAGCTTTGGCAGGTCAAAGCCAGGGCTGCCCTGATCTAGTGCTGCAGACAGTCCTACTCTGAGCAGGAGGTTGGACAGAAGACCTCCAGAGCTCCTTTCCACCAGCACTTCTGGGATTTTGAGTTTCATTTGCTATGAATGGGAGAGATGTCTGACTATAGAACCCATCAGCTCTCATCTCTTCTGTTCCAGGCTGGATATTGACTGGGCTTTGAGAGCTGCTTTGTGCCAAATGGATGTCCAATAGAACCCAGGGTGCCAAAACTATATTCTGCCCACCCTGCAGGCAAGAGGTGCAGCAGCAGCAGCCGGTTTCTCTTGGTGCACTTCTTTCCTAGAGTTTTATCTAGTCTGGAGTGGCTTTTCTAAATTTTAAGGAGCAGAAAGTTCTTGGCAGAAGGGATGACACCAGTCTAAAACCCAGCATGCTGAATACATAGCAGGCATATCAGAAGCTCTCTGCCTGCTGGAATGTTTTCTATATAGTCGGCAGCTACATGTGACAGTAATGAAACAAAATAGAGAAGAGCTATAGCCTTTTCCTTACTACTGTCCCAAGTGAGCTAAACTGAACTGGAATTTTAAAGGTTTAAAACCAGTTATGACTAAACTGGTGTTGACCCAAGAACCACCATTGAGTAGACTTGTGTTTAAAGGAAGGATGTTCTCTGTTTTTGTTTACATCGTCCAAATACTCATTTCCTGCTTCCCTCCAAAGCTTTGATCCAGGATGTGGCCCAAGATGATGTACAGAACATCTCCATCTTCCTTCCACCATGTAATGAAGATGCTGACAGACGAGAAAATGTTTACAAGTTTGAGGACAGTATCTTTTTTTATGTGGCAGAATGGTTTCCCACACATGTAAGCCTGGCACGTGGTCTGGCACGTGGGAGCGGGTGCTGCCAGGCGTGCAAATGAGCTGAACCTTCTCCTCTCACAAGCCAAAAGCTGAGAGCAGGGGCTTCTGTGTTGAGATTTTTGGGCCTGCAAGTTCTGTATCCTGCATCTTTCCTACAGAGAGCAGGATGTTGTGCCTCCCTGTTGGCAGCAGTTCGACTGGGAATAGGAGTGAGGTCAGCCATGCAGGAGAAGTGACTTGTAGCCAAGCCACAGTCCTTTAGAGACCTTTTTATTGGGCAGCTTCCAAGTCTTGTCGTTATGTCCTGCCTCTTTATAATTTCCTTCCTTCCTTTCTTCCCTGCCCCGCACCTCCTAAAGTGAGAGTGCATAGAGCTTCTATCACCGCAGGCTGTTCAGACCAAAAGGGAGAGCAAAGGCACACTTGTTCTTTTCTTTAAAATCCTTCCAGTTCTGTCCCCAGCAGAGTATGAAGCATTGCGGGTTCCAGCAGCAATCTTTGTTAACATCACTTCAGAAGAAATCACCAAGAAAACAGAAGATAAAAGGTAATGCTGATGCAAACAGCCTTATAATAGTCAAGATGGGCCCTGTGGAACTGTAGTTTTTTCTGTGAGGTGGGATGGCTACTGCTGCCAGCTCCACTATTCCTAGGCTGATCTTTTCAGTGCAGCAGGAGGACATTTGATCCAAGCACGGCTGAGCAACACCTACTTTGGGGAATGTGGGGTATAGTTATATACAGATGAGGAAGTTGTGTGCATGGCTCCCGTTTGGGGAACTGATTGCACAGGAAGAGAGCGGAAAAATCCAAAGGGTAGTCTGGAGGCAGGTGCCTAGAAATGGACCACAGAACTGCTAAGCATGATCTCCCTGTGGCTGGGGACTACCCCAGCCAAGTGCTGAATTGCTGTGGAGGTTGCTATGGCTTGGATGTGCACTTAGAGAGCTCTTAAGCCCTTGTGCTGAAGGGCTGAAGTGAGCAGAAAAAGGACAAGTTACACCTCACCTCTGCAATTTCTGTCTGCCTGTGCCAAAGTAGAAGTGTGTCTGTGTGCCACTTTGAGAGCCTGCAGTTTCTGCAGTGCAGGGACTTTCTTAGTAGCTGCACACTGAAAGGGGCTGGCTGAATGTGGTGAGCATTGACAGGAAACTGTGGTCACAAAGCAGCCTTCTGGGCGACCCTTTAGAGATGTGCAGGGAACTCTTCTCAAACAGCTGAGCATTGAAGTTACAGGTGAGTCCAGCCCTCGTGATGATATAAAGTGGTTCCTGGTCCTGTGAGCCTCATTCTCCCCCTCTCTCTCCTTCAGCCATTGCTCCTTTGTTTTAGAGGAGCTGAAGTTCCTGCCTGCTGATGAGAAGAGCAGAGATCACAAAGCCCGATGCCTCTGGTTTCTGGACACCCTTATTAAGTTCAGCTACCTAAAAGTGATCAAGAAGAAGCGTAAGAGTTTTCATCTCTTCTACTTTTAAGCTACCTGCTGAGACTTAGTTTGTAATTACTGCATTAGAGAACAGTAAAGCTTCCCAGAATGAGCTGTGTGATGAAACAGCTCGCTCCAGCAGTTGCTTTCAACCTGTTTCGTGCTCAGGTTGAGGATCTCCATGTTGTTGAGGTTAGATCTGCATCTGCTGGGAGATGCATGTCTAATCCTTTTCAGTCCCTTCCTAACTGCCGTGCGTCAGGATGGCACCATGAGATCCTCTTGGCAGAAGAGAGGGTAGCTTAGGTTGGAAATAATAAACATGTTTTATATTTTCACACTTTAGTCCTAAGCCAAGAGACTGGAAACTTACCAGCTCTCTCCCTCATCCAGTCCCCATGTTCCAGGTGTGAGAGGCATACAGTACACAATACATCCTTTATATCTGTTTTTGTGAATGTCTTCATCATCATTTGCTTATTAGCTCAATGTGTGGATCACAGTGATCATACCTCTGTTGTATTCAGGATCTTTCTTTTAAAATGGCAGGAACTACTGTTCTCAAAGCACTGCATGAAATATTTTGGTTGAGATTTTCAAGACTTACCATCTAGGACTTGTGTATCTAAGTCTTTTCAGTGCTGAAAATGTCATTGTTAGCATTTTCAATGGCAGGGATGTGATGAAGGAGAAATGGCAAGCGTGTCTGTAAATATCCTCCTGCGTTGCTGGAGGCACAGGAGTTACCATGTAGGACTTAGTCAAGAAGGATGTGGAAATTACTACTCTTGGTGCTAGTAGAAGTTTGTTAGTGTGGTTTCAGTTTTAATAATATTTTGTGACAGGACCATCTATTAAAAGGCAGGAATCTATTGAAATAAATATATGTGTAGGCACACATGCATGTAGATGGTGTAGTATTGAAGAAGGACATCCCATTTGTAAAGAAAATAAAAGCTGATGGGGGCCTCTCTCAGACCTGGAAAAATGATGAGATCTAGAAATCAAGTGCCCAGGTTCCTTTTAGGTTCTCTTTGTTCTGGGAAGAGCTGATAAATGTGCTATTACGATGACTGGAAACAGACAGTACAAAAAAGAGTATGTGTTTCTCATTCTGCTGTAAACCCCCTTTCTGTCCTAGATCCAATGGGTCCTGAATGCCCACACGTTATTAGCAAGAAACTCATGAAGAATTTCACCTCACTGACTTACAACAATGGCAGGTAAGGAACTATGTTTGCTTTGATGTTCTTGAGGGAAAGATACAGCAGAATTCAGCTTGAAGAGGCATGGACACATTATCAGGAAACCTCCTGCCAAAATGGAAGATAGCAGTAGCTTCTCTTGCTTCACATCTCCAGACCTGTAGAACATTGGGTTGTGGCTGGTAATAGTCTATTTTAGACAGTGCAGGTCTAAAATCCGACTGGGAGAAGCAGTCTTGTGTGTGCAAAAGCAAGCCTGCATCCATGGATTTAGCTAGTGTGAGCAGATGGGGCGCCCAGCCATCTGCCTAACCGTTTCTGGATGCCAAATGGCAGAATGGGTGCTTACTTCACAGCTGACTCTCAACTATGTAGCTAAATGGGCAGCTGTCCACACGTACATCTTCACTGTGAACCAACACAACTGGCAGAGGGGTGCGTCAGCTCTTCCACCATCCCAGAGCGTGTCAGAGCAGAGGTAATGCAGTGGCTAAATAATGGTGCTTTTTTTATACTCACGTACTTTCACTAGCGTAACAGGGGTGCTTTTATGTGAACCTAGGCATTACTTGACTTATTTGGATTCTCCATGGAAACCTACACAGACAAAACTGTGTAAATATTTGCATTGATTGGCCTGCCCTGAGCTGAGATCCACACCACTACACTCATATGGACACAGCCCAAAGAATTATGCCTAAGCTTTGCCCAGACATTGCCCTGCCAGCAGTGACAAAGTTTGGTGTAGTAAGGTAGGGTCTGGTCTTGCCGTGGAGGTCAGCCAGGAGGAGCCAGCTCCCCCATAACGGGAGCAGAGGCTGGGAAGCTGCCGCAAGGTCCTTCTTTCCAGCAGTGTCAGAGCCACTTCTGCAGTGCCGAGTGCTGTCTCGCTGCAGAGAGGGCCTCAGGCAGTGTGGTGGTTTAGCCCTGGTTACCACACAGTTTCTCACTCCCAGCGGGATGGGGGAGAGAAATTGGGAAGAAAGGAAAACTCATGGGTTGAGATAAAAACAGTTTACTAAAATACTAAAAACTACAAAGATAACAGAATATAAGGATATTAACATATACAAAATATACAAAATGAACAACGTACGATTTCTCGCCACCCCATGTCTGAATGACCAACGCAGCCTGAGCAGCAATCACAGGAACGACACCGAGCAGCAAGCAAAGGGGAGAGAGCGAGCCAGCAAGGTAGAGGGAACGATGCCAGCAAGCAAGAGAGAAAAGAAAAGGATGCCAGGAGTGCCCGAATAGAATGGATGCCCCCTCCCTTGGGCAGCCCCAACTTATATACTGAGCATGATGTTTATGGCATGGAATACTCTCCTTGGCCACTTTGGGTTAATTATTCTGTCTGTCTTTCACCCAGCTTCCCGTATCTACACGTTAACGAGACTTTAATGAGACTTGGAAAGCCAGACAGTGTCCTTGGTCTCATTAACAACAACTGGTATCATCAGAGTGTTTTATCAACATCCTTCACACACGAAATCCAAAACATACCAGCTACTGAGAGTAAAATTAACTCCATCCCTGCCAAAACCAGGACAAGGCAGCTGTTGGAGGCTGCCTTTGACCAGATGACCCTTGGCTGCAGCCTTCAGATGGTACACAGTTATAAATCTGGATAAACATTTTCAGCAATTCTGTTGAGTGGAAGCACCAAAATACAGGCGAGAGTGAATAGTATCCTCACTCTTGCCATGGTGCCTTCCCCACACTTGGGAAGCCAGCAGCCTCTCTGCATACAAGGGGCGTAATCCTGATGCTCAGCTATTGCGCAGCTGCACTGCCACTATTACTACGACAAGAGCAGAGAATTTGAGTCTAAATGGGTGAGGTTTTCTCTGAAGACTCAAACCGGTGACAAGTAGTCAAATGCTCCCAGGGGACTGACAGCCAGGGGTCTGCTTTGTGTGGATTGTGTATTTGAGGTGCCAGTAGTCGTTACACTGAATGCCCTTAGAACAGCTTCCTTTTGCTTTCCTCTTGCAACAGATTGGCGGGCACGGAGACTGAAGTGTCATTAGATGATGGTTTTGTCAAAGCTGCATAGTGATAAACAAGCTCAGGGGCCTGCGCTTCTGAACAGAAATAGGGGTATGTGAGGAGGACAAAGAAGCCTGTTGAGGCCCCTGTGATCAGAGGTCTGTGTTGCTTTCAGCTTTTCTTTGCAGTCTAGGAAAAGCCAGTCGTATCTAACTGGGATTCCATTTCTTTCTGCACCTCATGGAGGTTGTTTTGGGTCCACTGAACCTCCATATCTCATGTGTTCCCCCTCTTGCCATACAGTGTCCAGAATTTAATCTCTGCATCGATGAAGACTAAAATCACAGCATACGTCATTGCATTGGCTCTGCACATTAACAACTTCCAAACAGACCTCACCGTCCTGCAGAATGACCTGAAGCTCCAAGAAAGCAGGTGAGTCATCATGTTTGTTCATACCTGCTGAGATATGCTGTGATCCTCCTACAAAGAGCCCCTAAGGAGAGAGCTCTGGAGGCTCTGTGGCACCTGGGTAGTACACTGGTATCTGCTAGCAAGTCCCTTTTGTTGTAATTGGACTCTTACGAGTTTGTTGGAGCTTTTATTTTGAAGCCCTGGTGCTCATAAAGGAGAGGGTTATATATCTCAAACTTTGAAAGAGCACTTCCTGCAAAGAGGTCCTCGGGTGCATCAAGAAGCTGTTCTGCAGGGAAGGAAACGGAGGCAGACAGCACTGAAATGGCCAGCTGGGGCAGGACAGGACCTGTCCACTGCCATCGAGCTCTGTTTCTTGCCTGACAAATCGCATCACTCTTCACCTTCCTGTTGTCTGTGCCTCTTCTTCCTGCAGAGCTCCAGTTGCTGTTAGGTACCAGTCTGGGTTTAAGTACAGGTTTGCAGCTGGATGCAACAGGAAAATTAGGAATGGGTTTTTTCTCACAGGTGCACTGTGAGCATGTAGTTGGTGTTTACATGGAGGAATCACAGGCTCCTGAAATTTACCCACTCTGAGTTTGGCACAAGGGGATTGTTTTTGTTTCTGACATACTGCTGAACTTGGGGCCTTTTCAGCAAAGCGTCACGGGGAGAGGTTGTAGGCAGGAAGACTGACCATAGTATTTGAAATAAAGAGTTGCCAGCGCAGGCTTAGTGAAGGTGAATGGGTAGAAAACAGCTTGTAGAATAAGCTTCAGGGCAAACAATCTTTGCCGTGTTAGCTTTGGGGGCGGTTGCTCCCTAGGCTTTAATTTTCTGTGGAAGAATGACATTAAGTGTCACGCACACACTGTTAGCTGCAAGACCTGCTTTTCCCAGCAGGTGTCAGCTGGAGCCTGCAGCCAACTCCTCTGGCTCTCGGAGTTCTTCCACTGCAGTTTGCGCTGTACTGTCCCTCTCGCCACTGCAGAATAAAGCAGGAATTGATCAGAACTGCTCAGCCAGTCCACTGACATCAACTTAGCAGGCAACTTGTTAACACTGTCTAGGGAAGGGTCTGGTGACGCCGTTAGTGACTGTTCAGCCATGCTCAGTAGTATCTCTCTCCCACCCTTCTGTGGGCGAAGGTGACGCCAAGGATATGTGCTTCCTAACTCAGTGACATTGGTCTTAACAGGATTGCTTAGTGGTCATGCAGCTAGGTAGGAACTGTGGAGGGACAAAAACCCTTCACTGCAACTGCAACTGCAAAAGGCTTTTTTTTTGTCTATCCTAGGGTTTCTGGCTGAGGGATGTAACATTAATGTCTGGTAATAACTGGAAGTTGTCAAAGCCCTTAGTCATTTCTTGGTTTTGCACTTCTAGTCAACCTTTATGCAATTACTTATGATTTTGCCCCCAGTTATGCTCAGCAGTATTTGCTGTTGGTTTCCATCAGCTTGTTCTTTCTTTTATTTTTTTCTTTTTTGAACTTAGCTTTTTAAGGAGTCCATGTTGGTTTTTGCAATTGATGCCCAGATTTTGTTCTTAACTACTGTACTGGAGCTGGGAACAGAAGGGATAGGATGCTATTGAGAAAAGGGTGGAGGAGGCTGGGACCTGTTGGAAAAACTGAGGAGAGACACTTAGCCCTGAGCCACCTGATGGGATGATCCTTGCTTGGAGCAGGAGATTTGACTGAAGAACCCGTCTCAACTGAATCTGTTTGTATTTCAAAGATAGTAATCAGCTGGGAGGGTTCTGGGACTTGGGTGTTCTCAGGACCCCAGCTGAGGTTGGGACACCTGTTTCCTTGCCAGCTTCCCTTTGGATGCACTTTGTTCTCTCTGCTTGACAAGCCTCCAGGTGTGTTCCAAATTTCATGTTCTTGCCCAAGCTCTTCACACTACACATCTCAGCCAAGTGCTGCCTCTTACAGTTAAGGATGCTCAATTTTAGTGGCTAAGAGGAGATGTTCTTGCTGTACCACACATGGGAGATGAGGGCACTGGGAAGCAACCATGGGCTGCCACCAGCTAAACACAAATAATGCCTGTTGTCTTTGTAGGGAAGTAGAGAGCAGCATTACTTTTTCTCAAGTCAGCTGGTCATTGAGTAAGGCAACATGAGGTGGCCATGCACAGTTCCGTAGCATCCTGGCCTCCCCAGGAAGGCTTTATTTACCGTGTAGTCTTTGAGTACTTCCAGCTTCTGCCCCCAGAGTATTTTTGAGATAGAGAGAACGCATCCTGCTTGCTGGTGCCTCCCGGCTTCTGCCCTGAGGCAAAAGGCTGTTGATCTGTTGTGCAGTGTCATGGTACAGAAGACTTGTGCACGCAACTGACACAGTCTTTCTCTGGTGTTTTCCAGGATGATGGACATTGCAAAGGCCATGCGGCTGAAGGTCTCCAAGGCAAAGGGGCCGCTGGGACTTGAGAATGACCAGAACCACAAGCTGGGCACTCTCTCTCTCCCCTTGCCAGTGCAGAAGGCATCAGGGAACCAACGGAAGCGCAAGAAAATGAACTAAAATGTCTTGGAGGTCTGAGCAGGGCAAACCAGTTCATTTCTCAATTGCCATTCTGCACACAGGGCATCATGCTTTTGTCTGTTGGGTTTGGCTATCCAGCATCAGCACCTGACCCTCCTGAAACGCTGTCTCAAGGCTGGGTTGGAACAGATGTTCACCTCATTAAGCTGCTGCTTTTTTCTGTTTATGTAGAAAAAGCTGTAATTAAACCTTTTTCTTTTTTCCTGTTTATATGAGGGAAGAAAGACGCAGGTTGTGCCAGAGCGAGAG
The DNA here is from genome assembly GCA_011801015.1 of Ardeotis arabs. Classification (NCBI taxonomy): domain Eukaryota; kingdom Metazoa; phylum Chordata; class Aves; order Otidiformes; family Otididae; genus Ardeotis; species Ardeotis arabs. The sequence continues at coordinate 23,038 of JAAGAY010012581.1, forward strand.
AACACGGTTTGGAAATGCAGGTCCCCCACTGACTACTGTCTGTCGGCTTGTAGCCCATTTTACTCCTTTTTCACGCAGCAGGGTAGAAAGCATAGAAAGAGAGACTAAGCAAAGTGTTATTTATACTCAACTTTTTGGCTCAGTGTGTTTGTTTCTCTAGAGTTTCAGTGTAATTCTGTGTTCAAAAAGTGTAAAGATGCAACACAAAATATTTCTGCCGCTTTTCCTATCCTGGCTTCTTGCCCGGAGGAGAGAGAATTCCCCTGATTCAGAGCTGGTGTCATCTTCAGAAAGGGTGATGAGTTTGAATCTGCAGCTGTGGATTCTCAGTCCTTGGGAGAGAGAGAGTTCTGGGCTAGTTTCTCTGCATTTTCATTATAGTCCTGGACTGCAAGCTGCATGGCAGGTTTCTGCTAAGCAAGGTTGTAGGAATCTAGCGCTTGTGAAAAGCTTATGTGAAACAGGCGCATGAGATGTCAAGAGCAGTCTTCTCTTTGAGGTGACTTTGCTTCACATAGTAATTTGAGTTCAGTACGTCATTTTGGGATTTAAGGGGAGCTCATACACCTTAATGACCCACTATTCACATCTCTCATTAGAAGTGACACAAACATCCAGTTTTCTAGGTAGAGGCTAATTAATGCTATGGGAATTGCAGGCTGCGGATAATCAGTAGGAATGTTTTTGTCACGGAATGGTTGAGGTTGGAAGGGACCTCTGGAAATCACATTGTCCAGTCTTCTTGCTTGAGCAGGGCCACCCAGAGACAGGTACGCAGGACTGTGTCTGGATGACTTGAATATCTCCAGTGACTGAAACTCCAGTCTCCTCAGGCAACCTGTGCCAGTGCTTGGTCACCTTCACAGTAAAAAAGTGTTTCCTGATGTTCAGAAGGAGCTTCCTGTGTTTCAGTGTGTGCACATAGCATCTGGTCCTGAACACAACTGGAAAGAACCTGGCTCATCTTCTTGGTACGTTCCCTTTTTGTATTTATAGACATGGATAGGATCCCCTGAGCCTTCTCCAATGCTTCAGTCCCTTCACCATCTTAACTGCCATTCACTTGACTCTCTCCAGTATGTCCGTATCTCTCTTGTACTTGGAAGCCCAGAACAGGACACAGCACTTCAGATGTGGCCTCACCAGTGCTGACCAGAAGGAAAGGATCACCTCCCTCGAGCTGCTGGGGATGGTCCTCTTAATCCCCGCCGGGACACCATTAGCCTCTGCTGCCAGGGCACGTTTCTGGCTCATGTTCAACTTGGTGTCCTCTAGGACCCCCAGGTCCCTTTTGCCAAGCTGTTTTCCGGCTGGGCACCCCCAGCATGTTCTGGTGCCTGGGGTTGCTCCTCTCCACGTGTAGGACCCTGCACTTCCCTGTGTTGAGCTTTGGAAGCCTCTGACTTACCACGCCTTGTTCTCAAGTCTTCAGTAGAGTGAGTTTGCTCAGGGAGCTGATCTAGCTGGAACCATTTTTTGTGGTTTTTTTTAATTCTCATTAGGATCTGGTCTGCGTATCACAGCCAGCAGCTCTGACTTAGACTAGTATGAAGCACTATTCTGAGATACATAGTTTATCCTCTTTATTGAATTCTAGCTCATGGCTGCTGTATTTCAGATGGTTGATATGGGGCATGAGGAGGGGAGCAGATGTGGATCATTCTGACAATGCCATGGGTTTTTAGATGAAAAATTAACTGCTGTTGCAAAGCTACCAAGGCGAGCAGAAAGCAGAGGTGTTGCCTGACCAACAGAGCAGGAACTGCTGCTCTTCTCCATGATTTGGAGCCACTTGCAGCAGAGATGAAGACTTTAATTGCCTCACTTGACATCATGGCTGTACGCAGCAGAGCTTATTCTGACCACACCCGAGATCAGCACCCCTCATTTGGGGAAAATGAGTGCTCATTTAGTCCAAATGGGAGAATTACTCATCTACAACGTGTCTCACTGTTAGCCACTGCACTGTGGAAAGCAGCTAGTCACCTTCCCTCTAACACGCTCTCTCTAAGTCTGCTTCAGCGCAGCCACGCTCAACTCGGGCGACCCTCATCCATCCTTGGGTCTCCCTGCGCTGTGCACGCACATCTTCTCCTCTGCCCAGGGAGCAGTGACTGGTGAGTTGTGCGTTGGATGCACCGGTATCTGAAGGCTTGTGCTAGGTCAGCTTTGCCTTTATCCTGAGGCAAACTAGGCCTGTGACCAACGCACTGACCATATCATGTGAAAATAAAACAGTCTTTTAATGGTAAAAGCTTTCCTTTGGTGGTGGTTCAACATGACTTTGGACTACCCACCCAGAAGTAATGTATGTAGAGCTGGGGGCAGAGATTTGCCAGCTTATAAATTTGTCACTCATCTCTGGTTTTAATACTGCTACTGAGTGTATGAAACGCTCCAGGCTGCAGCACAGGCTGGGTGCTTGCCGCAGCCTTGCAGTGCGACAAGGCCCTTCTGAAAGCCGCTCTGGAAAACTTCACTCAGTTTGGAAAGCAACGCAGTTAATAAAACGTGGACAACTTCTAAAATACAGTATTTTATTTGTGGCAGACAGTTTTCCTGAAATTATAGAAAATAGTGGCTCTCCTTTAGGGAAAAAAAATAAAAATAAAAATAAAAATTGGATCTTCTTACAGCATCTGTCTGCAGATAAGCAGCAGATGATTGTGCAACACGGTTATGCCAGCTTGCAGCTTATTATGGGAATGAGACAGAGAAAAATCCAGCTGTGAACTGACTGCCAGTTTCAGGCACGGGGATGACAAGGCAGAAACCGCTAGCTGGTCACACGAGGTTATGATGTGCAAGCCTGTCTCCCTGCAGCAAGAGCCCTGAGCCCCAAAGGCCAGCGGGGGATCCCAGGGGCACGCTCAGAGCCATGAGCCCCTGGCAGCTGGGGGTGGGGACACCCACCCTCTCCCAAGCACCTCACAAACCCACAGGTCAGTGCCAGGGACGTGGGACATGCTACGGGGTGCAGGGGAAGAGCATTCCAGGATTGCACAAAGCTCGTTACAGGATGCCCAGAGGAGGAACCAAATGTGGGGAAACACAGGCATCCCCATAGTTTGGGGAGAACAACTATGGGAAAACTGGGATAATGGGAGAAAAAGGGGCCCATTGTGGGTAAACAGGTGGCTGGAGGCCAAGGACAGATGCTGGTCCAGCCATGCCTGTGCCTGACGAGCATAGTCTGTCCTGTCCATTCATCAAGAGATGCTTCTAACTCTTGCTGGGGTGAGGGCACTCCCGTTGGTGTGGGTGCCAGCATCGGTGGTGCATGGGGATCTGCATCTCTGTGGGCCTGCTACCACAAGAAGGTGAAGTGGTTTGGGAGCCCAAGCACTGTGTCTGTCTGCCTGTCTGTGGCAGAGGGCCTGCAGCCTCTGGGGGCTCCCACGTCTCAATGCCAGAAACTGGGGAGACTGGGACCTGGGGGCCGGTACTGGACAGACAGCGTCTGAGCCTGGAGGGACCTGCACTGCATATATATTTTTATATATATATTTATATATGTGTCTGTGCATACATCTGACTGCATTGATATGTGTGCCCTGTCTAGATCAGAATTATCACAAAGAGAAATTGAGCAAGACCACGCAGGACATTATCAGTCTCTGAGTCTTCCAGCACAAATGCAGGTGATCACTGACAAGGCAGCTTCAAAGCAAGTGATTCCCAAACGATGTGTCAGGCCTGACAGGAAAAGAGGTTTGTCTGGAGATCAGGCTAGGGTGGCCCAGCCAGGGACACTCCTGGTCCCACCAGGAACACATTTAATCTCAGGAACTGCTCTCTTGTAAATTACCCCAGCAGTGATCTCAGTGGGCAAACAGGAAGACATTAATGACTCTTTTCCCAGCTGTTTTTTTATTTAGTGAGGTGCCATTGAAGTTGCAAAATCCTTCATGAAAAGGGAGTACAGTCCAGTGGGGGAACTCTCTCCCTGAGCTGTGAGAGCTGCCCAGTGGCAGCTCTGGAGAAAAGACAGGTGGAGAGATGGGTGAAGAAACCTCCCTCCCTGGTCAAAGAATGGTGCAGAAGATGCTCCCGTGGTTGTGGCAGCCCCTATCCACCTTGGTTGTTACGCTGGAAACGTTCTGACCACCAGCCACCATGCAGGACCCTAGGGCACCTCCTTCGATGTGAGGTCGTGCTGGGGGATTGATCAGCATACACTCCATATCAAACCTGGGAAAAGGAAAGACACCCCATGCATGGCCATGAGCAGGGCAAAATGGCACTTCCTGAGCACTTAGAAATGTTCTCTTGAGGTTCACCCTTCAAAGAAAAAAAAGTGGCAGAGCAGCGCTGGCAGGTGCACAATGCTCCCCACGTGACATCTTTTCCTGTACCCAAGTGAGACAGAAATGGCTGGAGAATTGAGACAGAACACCTTGCTTCACTGCAAAAACTGCTTTATATGTGATTTCAGACTCTAGACTAGACTGGAGAAGGTGTGAGAGAGAGCCCTCTCTAGTGCACTTGACTTTCATGCTATGGGTGTCTGGAGGACCAGGTGAGAGCATCATCAGCTTGGGGGACCACATATCCTAACCTCCCTCCAGTAACGCAAGTCTTCCAATTTCATTGTGTCCTCTCCCTGGACCAAGACTTGTGACCCAGAGAGAAGAGTCAAGGTCAACTGTCCAGCTAAAAAGAACACTCCATTAACTACTCAGCCCTTGTATGGGTGACCGGGCTCCAGCTTTCCCTCCTCAGGCATCTGCTGCAGGGTCCTGGTATAGAATGACCTCTTTTGAACAAGCCCTGTAATGACGAGAGTCACTGAGATCTAGGTGACAGCCAGCAGCTAAGGAAAGCTTTGCAATACCCATTAGAGGTCTGCAGCTACAGCGGTACCTCTAAAGACCATCAGAAGACACATTCTGTCTCTACTGGCTCAAAGACCGGGGTAGCTAAATCATGTCTAGGAAAACCAAGCATTCCAAGATCCATTTTCCCATTTTGCATTCACATTGCTCTGGTAGCAAAAGCCTGGAGATGGAATCTGGTACCTCAAGCCACCTTCCTCCTCAGCACAAAAGCACAATGCAGACTGGGGGTGGCTCTGGCCCTTCCTCTTTCTTTCAGTTTTCACAGCTCAGGCTACAAACACCACAGGGCTGTCTGTACCGCAGGGACAGCAGTGCAGTGGGCAAACACAGCGGCCAGGCTTCAAAGGCAGCACTGCCCAGGAGAATGAGCTGCCCAGGTCACAGGGCAGATGTCCCTATGCTCAGAGACATCGTGAAGACACTGGCATGTCAAAGAATAATCCAAGCCTTTCAATTGGCTTTAGAAGTACCCCATGAGGAACCTCCTGGCTCTGCTTGATCTGCAGTCCTCACCTGCAGGAGTGAGGTTCACACGTGTGAATTCATGTGGTGTGCTTCACACGGGGCTGGTGGTATGGGTCAGCAGGCACGGGAAGCTGGGAAGAGGAGCTACACAGCAGTAGCTCCACCACTTCCCTACCACAGGAGCACAACAGTGGTTCCAAGCTCACAACTGCACCCATGGTGCCAAGGGCCTTACCTTTTCTTGAAAGTAAAAAGTACGTTTTTTTCGATGATGCAATCCTCTGCATTTGATACTGGTCGCAAAACAGATTTCTTGGATGTCCCTTGGAAAATAAGGTTTTCTTGCACCAGGCCTTTGGCTTCATCAAAGAGAGCAATCCCGTAGTCCCGAAAGGACTGGATCCTGTTCTTGGTCACCTGTAAAATAAGCTTTAGATGGGACGGCCCAAGCAGAAAAATATTGTCCACATGGCTCTTTGAACAACACAAAAACAAAGCTCAAAGCTCTTTTGCAGGCTCACTAGCACTCCCTGGCAGTTTGGGAACATATCAAGGGTTCAGGCTGGATGTGCCTCAGCCTTGCACACACAAGCTTTCCCAAGGCCTTTCACACGTTACTTGTGGCCCCAACTGGCAGCTCAGTTGCTGTCAGTGCAAGATGCTACAAGCTTCCCTGCAGCTGGTACCCAACCTCCTGGTGAAACACAAGCACAGATGAACATGAACCTGCTGCCACTCCTCCAGGTTTCAAATGGCTGTACTTACAGGCTGTCACTTCTTTGTATACAAAAAAAAAAAAAAAAAGTCTGCTCTTCCCAAGAAAGACAAGGCCACAGCTATTGCTGTGCCATCATTTAGAAAGATCAGTTTGATCCTTTCTCCTCCTTGGATCCACAGCAACAGCTGCTGCGATGCTCCTTGCCCAGCCCAGCACCGCACACCATCTTGGGCTCTGCCAGTGGGGTGGATGAGAAACAGCAGCACCACAACACTGCCAGTAACTCAGCAAGAACCTGTGCCTCCCGCTCTGCTGCCCAAATGAACCCTGCAACATGAATCCTGCCTGTGTGCTCCAGGGGACTGGACAGCTGGGACCATGGAAAATGCAGCAGCTTTTAGCTTCTGGTCCAGAAGCAGAGCATTTGTCTTGGCAGGGATTTTAGGGGTCCTTCATGATGAGTTAAATTGCATTTATCTATCATTTTGAGGCACAATGGCTTCACCTCAACAAGGAACAGAACAAAGGCAACATTGAGCAAGGTACCAACCTTGGGAACTGGCTAGATGCTGGAACACTGCATCTAACTTCCAAAAAATCTAGTTCAGATGCTATCTACCCCAGTTCTTCAGCACAGCTCACACAGCCTGCAGATCTCCAACAGAGGCCTGTGGGACCACCTGCTTGACTGCCACTCAGTTAAATACGGGGGACAAACCTGGGAGAAGATGGGCTTTGTTGAATGTCACTGCATCAAAATGCACAGAATTCCCTTTGCTGCTCTGAAGGAAGAGAGGTCTCTCCTACAAGCCATCTGTGAATCCACATGTGGTAAATGACCACTGAGCTGTGCTTTACCAAGGCTTAAGCATCAGGCAAATACGACAAACCACCTGTGGATCACTGTCAAACAGGATACAGCCTTGAGATAGGGCTTCCAAAATTTATTCTTTTCTTTGCCACTGAGCAGTGGCATGAGCTCACACAAGCCCTTTCCCCATGCACTCACCCACCTGAAAAGCTGCTGCTGCTAATAGACCTCCTTTCACATTCCTGTCACTGTGGGCACTGAGCTCCGCTGCTACACGTGCATGTCAGCAATAATAAGCGTGGACTGAACAGTGCTGAGGCTAGGGAAGATCTCACCTCCTCCCTGTGGGCCCTGCAGAGCACTTCTAAACCTCACTCTCTTGACAGGTGTCAGGACATGACACACTTCAAACCCACTAGGGATGGAAATGTCACTTTCTTCTGAGCAGTGCACTCCAGTTTTGCACTGCTGGCTTGATTAAAAACAATGAGTGCTTACTCAATTCCCACCTACATCTTCCTTCAAATAATTTCTGCCAACTTTCATCCAGACTATTCCCAATGACTGGCCACAAAAAACCTGGAGTTAAGGAGTGCTGGTGGAAGGGAGCTCTGGAGTAGGACTGTCTGCAGCACTAGATCAGGACAGCCCTGGCTTTGACCTGCCAAAGCTTGGGAAGCCCCAAGGATGGTGACTGCACAGCACTGTGACCTGTTCCAGGGCTGCACCACCCTCCAAGACAAGAAGGTCCCTCCAGTCTCCGACATGGACCTCCCAAGGTCCAGGGACCACTGCAACTTGTGCTGTTGACCCTTGTTGTACTGCCTGGCACTGCTGAGAGGGTTTGGCTCTGACTGCCCTTCAGGTAGCTGTGTGCTGCTCTTAGATTCCCCTTGGCCTCCTCTTTGCCAGACAAACCAAGCCCAGCTCCCTCTGCCTCATCTCATCAGTCATGCATCCCGGCACTTGCTGATCCTGGTAGCTCTGCAATGGACCTTCTTCCTTTTGTCCACCCCCATCTTGACTTTGAGGTCCCAAACTGGACACAACATTTCAGATGCAGCCTCCCGATGGCGAAGGAGATGGGTGACAATTTTCCTTGATCGGCTGGACACACTTCTAATGTAGCCTGGAAATTGCACACCCTGGAATCGCAGGGCCGAGGACGTGATTCTGATTGTCCACTCCTCCTGCTGGCAATGCCAGGGCAGTCCCTCCTGTCCTGCTTGCTAACTGGGGGCCTGCTGGCTTCCCCCTCACCCAGGGAGGGAGGGTAGCAGCAGGCTGTCTCACCTCTGCCCCCAGCCGCAGGGACACACAGGTCGGTGCCCCCTCAGCTCTCTGCAGGACGCACCTTCATGTCGGCTGCCTGCAGCAGCTGAAGGCCACACCTGTGGTTGCCGATGATGTCGTTCTCTGTGATGATGCCCTCTCCCCTGCAGACGATGCCATGGCTGCTGTTCTCATAGATGCCGTTGCCACGCAGCTCCACCTGGCACTCGGCCTCCACCAGCACGCCTCCCCGGCTGTTGCAGGATATGCTGTTGTTTGCAATGCGTGTCAGCTGGCTGCTCTGCAGCACCGCCACCCCGTCATCGCGGTTGGCATGAATTACATTGGCAATGATGTTGAGCGCTTCGCTGCTCTTGACGTGCAACCCAGCAGCTGCCAAACAAAAAGAAGAGCTATCAGTTAAGAGCTTGCAGCCTCAGTTATGATGACCACAAATGTATTAATATTTCTAAAAGCTACCCTGTTTCTTCTGTCACACCATGACTTTCTGACTGGGAGCTTAAGGACAAAAACCCACCCACACTCTGATCTCAGCCCACCATTTCTCCAGGGTGCTCCGGGCCTAGTGACAGCTCAGGAAGAACCTGGCAGACCCCAGTGCTGGTGGCCCAGAACACTGTTCTGCATGCCACCCCTTCTCCTGGAGCCTGGGAAGAGCCCCAGGCCCTGAGCTCACCTCCGTTGTGGCTGATGCTGTTTGATTCCACCAGTGCCACGCTGATGGGACACTGGGCAGCTGGGTATTCCTCCTCGATGCCAAGGTCATTCTCCCCACCGGCACCCTCTGTCTCCTCCTGGAAGCTCTCTCTGCCCTCCTGATCAGAAGGATAGTCACCAGCGTCGTCCTCGCGGCAGAACACCGCCACTCCGTAGATGCTGTTGTGGCTGATCTGGTTGTTGATGAGGTGTGGGAGGCTGGAGGACATCATCCACACGCCACAGCCCTTGTTGCCTGCAGTGTGGAGTGGCACAGCCCACTAACTCAGCAGTGTTTGGAGACCCCCAGCCCTGCCCCAAAAAGTTTGGTAGTCCCTGTGTGGCACAGGTGGAGTGGAGGTGATCCTCCTCTTGGAGCACACATGAAGGCTAACCCACATGTCAGGGGCTCACAGACATCCTTTGGCCCTGACTTGGTCCCAGGTGTATTCTCCAGTGTCTAATGCGGGCTGAGCTGAATCTTCGCCACCCCCAGGGTGACTAGGCCTGACAACCACCCTCCTCCTGCCCCAGCCACTGCTGTTCCAGAAACCTCCTGGAACTCCCTACCTGTGCACCTTACCTCTCTGTGAGGGCCGAGACTGGCCGCCAGCACTCCTGGCCACCACTGCCTGCAGCATTACTAGTGGAACAGAGAGGTGCAAAGCCACGCTACGTGACTACCTGTGTCCTGTCTCGGTCCTAAACAGGGCCAGAGAGGAGTACAGACCCTCCAGGACTCAGACTTGCACCCTGGCAGTGGTGGGCTCTCTGCAGCACTCATCTCTCTGCAGTCGCTTTAAAACCCCTTTAAAAATGCTATTTCCAGGTTCCTAAGAAAATCAACTGTGGAGCCTACCCTTTGTCAGACATCAGCCCAGCTGTTAGATTACAGACCCTGACAAACTCCTCTGGCCCTGGATTGGCTGTGTGCAGGACAGCAGCAGATGTGGCTCTCCTCATCCTATGGGAACCGTGCATCCTCTCCTGCCACCCTGTCCTGCAGGAGGGTGATGGTGCAAGGCCAGCTTCCCCTCTCAGGGCTCAGAGGGAAGCTCCTGCCCTCCACTGGAGACAGACCTGTGGTCTCCTCAGTGGACAGAGAGGACTAGTGGCAAGACCTCTGGAGTGTTTGTGCTGGGCTGGTCCTGGTGCCATTCCTGGCCAGGCCACCTGGGCACCCACCACACTCCCCTCCTGAGCACCCACCGCAGCCCCCTCCCGGGCACCCACCGCAGCTCTGGAGCAAGCTCAACAGGACGGGAAAATGGGCAAGAGGTGAGAATAATTCTCCACCTGAGCTTGCTTCCTTACCATAAATGGCATTTCCTTCAATGAGGCCCTTCCCGCGCTCGCCCACCACCACACCATCTGAGTAGCCGCAGGAGATGAGGTTGTTCCTGAGGACGGGGTCACCCCCATGGCGGATGTCCACCCCGCCCCACTGGTTCTCACAGATGATGTTCCCTAGAGCCAGGCAGAGACGACAAGGTGACCACACAGGCCTCCTGCTGATGGAAGAGCAAGGAGACCTGGCAAGCCGAGACCTGGCCCCGCTGAAAATCTCTCATCGCCTGCGGCAGAGCCCAAGCCTCAGGAGCTTCCTCATTCCCCCATTCCACTGACAATGCTCACCGATACAGGACACCGGTCGTGAGCATTTCCAGTAACCACTGCCTCCCTGTCCTCTAAGGTGTAGAGGAGAGTGGAAAACCACTTAGAGGTGCCACAAGAGTAGAAAAACATAATTGAGAGCTGTAGCTTATAAACTGCATGACATGGGAGGGAAAAAGCAGTCCACGTGGCAGATTGCTCTGAAGCACAGTTCCACATCCCAGCTGGGCCAGAGACAAAGAGAACAGTAACTTGGAGGATACGCTGTTGGAAAGACACGCTCCCTCCATCAATGACAGAAATGCCAACTAGAAAATGCAAACAAGGGGATTATTGCACCTAAAGTCACCCAAGAAGCACAAGATAAATTTTGCAAACAGGCAGAGGCTGAACAAACAGAAACAAACTGGGCACAAGGCCATTTTCATTCCCATACCTGTGATTTGGCCTCTCCCGTTCTCATTCACTGCTATTCCAGCAGCCAGTCCCTGGAAAATATGGTTCCCACTGAGGCAGAAGAAAAGAAAGTTACCAGGTCATTGTTGTCTGCTCATGGTTTGCCCTGATGCCAGCACAGCGGGTCTCTGCAGAGGCACCAGTCTCCCTGGCTAGCTACTTGTCACAGCCTGTTGCCTGTGCCCAGCAGCAAGAGCTGGGCGTGGGCAGCCGCGCAGCGAAGCGCAGCGAGAGGGAAGCACAGTGGGGAAGGTACATGCAGAGCACAGCAGAGCTCCCGACAGCTGAGCCACGTTCAAGGAGATGAAAGCACAAAAAGAGACATGGAGAAACACACGTCGGTAAAAGCATCCAAAGAGCGAGAAGTGCTCATCAACAGCCAAACGGCCACCATGTCAGACCAGTTTTCTGTCCAGCCAGGGTCACATCTCCAGGAGTGGCCAACCACAGCTGCAGCCGCATGGAACATACGGACAGGGAGAACCAAGCGCTGCCTCCTGCAGCCCGGCCTCTCTGCCTCGCTGGCTACCTGCACCCACAGTTACCCCCACCCCTGAGACAGACTTTCCTTCTCAGGACTAAACTTGCTCCTCTGCAAATCACCTTGCACACTCAGCTCCCCCAGCACTGTTCAGCACACCCCGCGGGGAGGCAGGCCACTTGCTGCCGGCTGCCGCAGCCTCCTTACCCCCATGGGCAGTGCGGAGCAGGGGAGTCTGAGCTGCAGACCCCTGTGCCCCAGCAGAAATGCGTAGGAGATGCACCACATAGCAGCCAGAGCCAGACATCGCAGAGGAGCCTGTGACAGCTTTAGTCTCTTTCCCCTATCCTCCCCATCCTGGAGGATACACTGTTGGAAAGACACATTCCCTCCATCAGTGACAGAAATGCCAAGTAGAAAACTCCCCATCCTGGGGAGGAGGCGAGAGACATTATCAGCCATGGCACTGCTGCTCCAAGAGGAGCCCGGAAGCCAGTGGGCAGACAGCAATCGCGGTTGATGGCCTGAAACATTAAACACAGTGGCAGGAGCAGAGGCAGCGCCGCACAGGGAATGACGGCCTGGAGAGCACGTGCGTCCTGTTGCGCCTGAGTAGAGGCATCACCTGCTGTCCCCTGGGCTGCCATGTACTGCCTGTCAGGAGCAACAAAGCCCAGGAGCCCCAAGCCCACCACCAGCTCCTCCTCCACAACATGACCCCTAATCTCTGGGTTGTTGCTGAGGTTCAGAGCAGGAGAGCCATCAGGTTGATCACAAAGGAAAAACACCAACCAAGTGCAGTGCCTAGCACGGACTCTGCCCCAGCATCCACCCAGAAGCGCTCACCAGAGATAGCTCCATTCTCCCAAGGCTGTAAAGGGAGCAGAGGAGCTTCTACAGCAGCAAGCCATGGTGGGAAAGCAGCACTGTGACATGCGATGACCAGCAATGCGCAGTGCTGGCTGGGGGTAGAGGGGTGAGCACAGCCCTTCACACTGCTGTCCTGCTCCCAGGGACAAGTGCAGGCAGAGTGGGGGCCGCCCCACCACACCAGGCAGCTAGTGCCTCTGCTGTCCTCAGCTGCCCCTCCACTCGCAGCTGCCTGCTTGGGCAGGGCCACTCGGTCAGGCACCTGAGGGAAGCCCTCGCCACCCTGCCAGAGCAATGTAGGCTATCAGCAGTGCTCAGAAAATGGAAAGCTTCTTGTGGGCTGCGGGGCCTGGTGCGACATGCATGGCTGCCTCTAGAAAGAGCGACCAGGTGAGAAGAGCGCAGAAGGCGCCTATAGTTGAAGTCTCTGCTTGCACCAGCAGCTGTGAGGGTAAGGAGAAACAGAGGCCGTGAAGGTGTCCCAGGGGCAATCCCCTAGGAACACAAGGCAGCGGCTCGCAGCTGTGGGGCAGTGTCCTCCAGTGCTCTCTCACCAGCCTGGGAGAGCAGGCAGTAGCCCTGCACCACCGGGCACCATCGCACTCGGCACCTGCCAGCCTCAGCCTTGGCACAGTGGGGAACACAGTCCTACCCAAACAGCTTTTTAGCTGCTGCAGAAGGTACCTCTGACTGGAAGACATGCATACCCAAGGGCCTGTATCATGCTTAAAGATCGTACTCGGCACCCGTATCACTGGCACACTTCTCAGGACACCTCCCTGCTTTCTGCACAGAGCCCCTCACACTGGCCCACTGAAACCTGCACCTCAGCCAGGCAACTACACAGGATGGAGCTGGCCTTGCAGCTCTTGGCAATGGGCAAAATATTATTCTCTTTCTAGCTGTTGAAAAGGCACCCAGCAATGGACATTAAGCCCATCATAAACATCCCCATTCTGCCAGCCCTGCCTGCCTGCAGCTGCACACGCCATCCTGTTGGTGAGACTCAGCCACACCAACAGCCCTTGCTGAGCCCCATGCTCAACACAGCTGCACGTGGCACCATCAGGACGCATAAAACAGGCAGCACAGAGCCGCACACGAGTGGTGCAGGGGGGCTCCTCCAAAACAGGTGGCTGGTCAGGAGAAAAAAGGTGTCTTCCGACCGAGCTTCCTCTCTGCCTCCTCCTCCTCATCTCCTACATGCCAGCAAGCACAGACGGTCATACATCAGTCATGAGGTACAAGCTGGGGTTGCAAACAATGTTATGAGAACGTAGGGAGGGAAGGCTATCTAGTGAGCCTCTCCACTGCACAGTGTGTTTCCTCTGCGCTGCTGGGCCCTGACATTACGACAACACTTTTCTCAGAGATCAATACCTCTCTGAGACAGCATGTTCATAATCCCTTGTTCGAAAGCCCAGCCCTGACCCCTGTGTTTTCAGGACTGGTTCAACTGGTGCAGACATCTCTCCAGGTCTCAACACAGACCAAGTGCCTCAGTAACCTGTTTGTTCTTAAGTGTCCCTATAGATGGTCTTTCTAAACCTCACCAGCTCTGCACACAGATCATGAACCTGCAAGAACTGGCTTTCATTAGGGCTGTGGGGCTTGAGGCTGAAGTGCTGTTAATTATCAACACTTCCATCATGAAGAGTCACATCCTAGCTATGGGGCTGATCCTGGGCAACCATTTTCTTCCCTTCGTGCCCCACTCTCCTCTATAGCACTACAATGAGTTGTCACACGCCTGTTCCTTAGGACCCGCAGGCTATGAGAGGCAGGAAGGGGTGACAGTACAGATGAGATGCCCCTCACATCTGCAGCCACACTGTGCTCCAGCTGCCATCTCATTTCTGGGTTCATTGCTACCAGTTGATACCATCAGGTAAAGCTGATGGCGTCAACCTGAAGAAAGCCTGCCAGACACCAATGCTAACATCTAAAGTGAATAGTATTAAATACACACAAGTCAGTGGCTCCAGGTGTTTAAAGCAGAAAGGTGAACTGGAGTAACAACGACTGGAGTGCCGCAGTCCACTTCCCCTTTTCCTTCATAAAGCACCATGACACGTGTGAATTGTTCATCTTGAACACAGCCAGTGTCCTCCTCAGATCCAGGGAGAAAGCCTAGCACTGGCACTTGGCAAAGACCTGGGCACGGCAAGCAGACAAAGGGAAGTCACAGAAAGGCACTAGTGCACCATAGTCCTATTTCTGCTCTATGGTGGTGATAGAAACAAACAGAAGAAAAGAGTGCACAGTGGGAACAATAATTCTTAACAGATGAAAGAGGAGAGAGAGAGGTCAGTGCTAGTTAACATACCTCACAGCAGGGTTTCCATTATACAGAATATAAATGCCAGCTTCTTTATTCCCATAGATCTGATTGCTACGGATGATGCCTTTTCCGTTGCCAACGACGACAATGCCTGAGCGAAGGCCACTGTGTATCTTATTGCACTGTTGGTGCACATGTAGAGAGAATAAGAGTAAAAGGCAGAAAGGTCACTCATAAAAGTGAGCAAGCAACCACAGAGAAAAGCAACAGCTCCCAGCCCTTCTGGGGAAAAAAGCAGAAGGGCAATTAAGCCAGCTGCCAAGAAATCACTCTCAAACGGTCACGGTACACTTAACTTTTATGTTTCTTTGGGGTTCTACTATGCAATGCCAAATTTCCCTTCCCATCATGCCTGCAGGCTCTTCTTCCTCCAGCAGCTCCTGCTGCCATCTCCAAGGGCTGCCCTGAACCCAATGATGTTTTCACTCCCAACAGCCCATCTGAAGCTGGGCAGAGCTGGTGGGGCTGCAAGTCCAACACCTCCCCACAGCCACCAGGAGGAAAAGACCCTTGGTGGCAACCCACAGCAGCTGGATGCAAGAGTCCAAGCAGGGGGCTCAGCATTACAGTGTGGTGCCTTTGCTCAGGGTGCTGGACAGCACTTTGCACAGCCTGGATGACCGCTGTCAGGAGCCACATGGCTGCTTCTCTCTACAGGGGCCAACATCTCCCATGAGGACAGGAGTACGCTGGGACCTTCTGGGCAGGACAGCAGTCCCAGCCCAGTCTCTTGCAGAGTGGCGTGGTAAGAATCACCAAACCTGGCAAAGCAACAAACAGCAGCTCAAAGCTGCAACAGAGGCCAGACACGGCCAGTGACTCCGTGGCTGTGCTGCGACCTCCTCCTCCATGGGGGTGCAGCTATCGCTGCCCCATCTCCGGTGCAGAGCTTACATGGAAAGCTCGAAGCAGCCACAGGGTCACTTGGATGGTAGTTTGCAGCTACCTCTCTGCCTCCTCCTGCACGGTGAGGCCCTGGTTCCTTCAAGCATGACTACAGATACAGCATTCAGTAAAGAGGAACAAAGTCACTCACTGCGCAGCTGGAGACACTACTGATTTGGAGGAATAGCTCTGCTGCTGGAGAGCAGGCTGCTGCTCCCCTCCTGCCTGAGGCTGAGCAGAGAGCTGACACCCTCCACCAACTCCCATGGTAGACAACACCATTTTCAGCGTGGGAGAAACAATTTACAGTATAGTGTCGATTTACTGCCTTGCTTGCATGAGTTCATGCATTACACAGGGGTGTTTATTTGATAGGGGAACATCCCCCTACTCTCTCCTCTAAGCACAGCAATTTTAAGGCACATACCATCAAATAGAGCAGGAGATCATGCACATACCATCAGGCAACACTTCACTGTGCCTTGCCCTTGGAGTTAGCTGTGGTCTAATTCATCAACAAAAGCCTAAGAAACAGGCTGAAGGGCAAACCTAACAGAAAGGTCATTTTTCTGTACTAGGAAATGGATCCCTGCTGCCCATCAGAGAGAAACAGCACGTGAGAGAAAGAGCACACTGCCCTCCAGCACAGCCTGGATGGGTACGTACCAGAACAAGGGGGTTGGCTCCCTTACGAATGTCCACTCCAGCCTCACAGTTCGAATGGATGTTGTTGTCTGCAATCAGGCCTCCTGCCGACAAGCGCAGGAATATCCCTGATGCTTTGCAATGGTGGATGTCATTCCTCAGCATGATAACCTTCAGGGAAGAGGAGAAGCACCTGTTGTAGTTAGAAGGACAAGGAAGAGAACATGACCAAAGGGTATAGGTCTCCCTTCTGCAACCGCTGTGCATCTGTGACCTTTCTGCCTCTCGTCTGGAGTGTGCCAGGCACATAGGCCAGCTGAAAGAAGATCAGTGCATCTGGACAAGTGCTACAGTTAAGCCTACTGTGCATTACCCACCAGCATGGGTCTGCTTGGGGATGGGGACCCAGCTTGGTGCTGCACAGCCAGAGCAAAAATATCCTCTTGGCCTCACGCATCCCTCCACTTGACAAAGCCCATGTTCAGCTGTGCACAACAGTTTCATTCACTGCATTGTGCTTGCACACCGTCAGTGAAAAGTGACCGTTCCCTGTGTCATTGCCACACCACGTGTGGTACAACAGACCTGCCCCATCCCCTCTCGGGCAGTCCCTGTTTGCATCAGCATCCTCTCCGTACACAGCTGGCAACAGGCTGCCTCTTAACTCTCTGCTGCACAGAGCTGCTCCGAGGCGATACATCAAACGCTGCAGAGCCTCCCATGAGTCTCCCATTAAGCTGACTGGGCCAGTGCACTACAGCACATACGCTCAGCACGCAACCTGTCCATTGCCTTTCGCCTTCAGAACAAAGATCCAACCATTTGCGGGCAGAAATGGCCCAGCCAGCAACTGAAGTCACTGACACCTCTCATAACAACCTTGGTTCCTCTAAGCAAATAAGTACTTAAATACTTATGCAGCAGCAATCTTTAATATTTTTCAGCGAAACAAAATCTCGTCTTAAATCTATATCTTATGAGTGCTACGAAACAATCTACAAATTGCCTTTGCATATCCCACTTCAATGAGCAACACAGATCAGACAGTAATTAAATTGTACTTCCTTTTATTGGCTCATTCCAGAAAGGTGCTTCATTCAATCTCTTGACTAAACATGGAGCTCGGCAGGGCTTGACAGCCGCCTGTCTTCATCAGTCACACTTGCCTGCTTGGGGAGGGAGCTAGAGGAGGTAAGAAGTCCAGGCACCTGCTCCAGCTGGGCCCCACACATCAGAGCCTGGCCCAAGCTTGCCCTGTGCCACAGGGTCACGGCTGTGCAAGGACACCGAGCCCTTGCCAGCTCCGTGTGCTCCCTCTTCACATTGCACCTTGTCCCCATCTCACAGTCAAGCATTTCACAGTCTCCTGTTGCCTGATGCTCTGACATCCACCTCTCAACAAGAGCCTCTGGGCTGATTCCTAGCTGAGCAAATTCTCACTGAGCAGCAGCTTGGCTGGCCTCATCTCCCTCCCATTTGCTACCAGTTAAAACCAGGGTGCTGAGCGAACTTAAGCAAACCAGAAGGAATACAAACAGAACATGGTCCAAAGTGGTGGATCTGCATTTGTTGCTAGCCTAGCTCCCAGGAAAACAGGGGCTGAGCAGCACGGTGCACCATGCAAGGTGCCTCTGCTTCTGCCTGCTGCCACTCTGCATCCATGGGGCAGCCTTTGGGCAGGCACCTCTGGTACGGCTATCCCTTGGGAAGAAGCTGTCCTCCACTGCCAAGAAGCAAAGTGCTTCTGCAGGGCACAGGCAAAAGCACTCTGCAGTCCTTCTGTGGGGACTGCAGATGGGGAGGTAGCACCATCACAGCAAAGCCCTTTCCCAGAACCATGTGGAAAAATGTTCCCCTTCCTCCTTCTGCAAAAAAAACCCCCTTTTATTTGCAGTCTTTTAAAGCAATAGACTGAAAAACAAGTCCAAATCCTGGCCTGCCCCAACCAAGTGGGATAGTCTTGCTCTGGGCAGGTTGCTGAAGAGAAGCCGCCTCAGCACCCCAACACCACCATGGTTAGATAATGCTGTGCTGAGGGAAAACTTCAGTTCAGCCTCCAGCACATATACCCATCCAAAATCCCTCCTTACAATGCATCTCCGTCTATGGCAGGCACCTGCCCCTGCAGGCTCTCCTGACGCAGCCAGGTCTGGCCACGGCGAGGGTCAAGACCAGGGGCTGACACTGCAGTCCCTGCATTTGTAGTGCTGGGAGGAGCAAAGGTGATGATAACCAGCAGCACTTCCACAGGGTGAGAGTTTAATTTACAGGTAGAGTGGGCCTGAGTACACGATCCAAACATGCCACTGAGTTAATTCCTCCAACTGCAATTATGACGTTACCGCACGCAGAAAGCAGACGGCTGCAAGTGACCTGCCTTTCATTGGAGCTGGTTAACCCAGCCATGCATAAGGAAGGAGCTGGGGCAGCAGGAGAGAGAGGGAAGAGGGCTCACAGCAGCCTTCACAGCACCTTACTGTTTTGTATGCAGCGCACTGCGTAGGTCAAATCTCTGAAGATGTTTCCTTCCAGTTTTGCTTGCCCTTGTGAATAGATGAATATTCCTCCCTTCCCATCCCTGAAAAGGCACTGCCGGATGATGCAGCCTTGCAGAGAGTTGGCCAAAGACTGGGCCTCCTTGTCCTGCTGCAGCTCCTGCTGCAGAGACTTGAGCTTAAGGTCCCTCTGAAGGGCATGCAGTCTGTTGCTTTGAAGTCCGCTGTCCGAAATGTCAGCAAGCGTGTGACTCAGGCTGTGGGCTTGATAGGGCAGTTTGTACACAACCTGAGCATCCTCTTCATCGTTGCTGCCTAAGTCGCTGTCACTGGAGTTTGAGTCGAGGGCGGGATACTCCTCGTCCTTTGCTGACCACAAGTTCTCTCCGAATTCCATGTCCTCCTGGGTTGAGCCAAGCAGGGCTTGAGCACCCATAGCAGAGAGAAAGCTGTTTCGTTCTTCTCCTATGACAATCTTGCACGTTCTCACTGGCCTCAGCAGCGATTCCCCCCAGCCATCCCACTTGGCCAGGGGGCAGCTGGGTGGGTTGGGCTCCCGCATGGGCGCTGCACAGGACTTGGCCAGCGTGGCCAGGTGCTTGCAGGCCCAGTTACGGTCAGAACTCGGGCAGCCCTCCACAGTTACAGAGGCGTTCTCACTGCCAGTGAACTCACAGTTCTCCAGGATGCAGAGGGCAACGCTGCGGAGGTGGATGCTGGACTGTTTGAAGGTGCAGAACTTCACCTGGCACGTCCCTGGCGCATGGATTTGCAGCTGCCCACTTTCAAAGCTGCAGTTGTCGAACTGGACATAGCCTGAGGTTGTCTGGAGAGTAAGCACAAGAAAGAAGAAAATGGACAGTCCTGGACATACTATGAAGTCCTTCCACAGCAAACAAGCTCACACTCACAAACACAATATGCATTCAGGTGTCACAAA
Source organism: Ardeotis arabs (assembly GCA_011801015.1). Lineage (NCBI taxonomy): Eukaryota > Metazoa > Chordata > Aves > Otidiformes > Otididae > Ardeotis > Ardeotis arabs. Next base: position 42,586 of record JAAGAY010012581.1, read on the forward strand.
TGCAACAAGCTCACACAAGCACTCATGCGTTGCTGCAAGCTGAGTTAGCAAGTATCTTGCAACGAGTGACACCTACTGACTTTCTTCCTGGCTAGCAATGTTTCCTTAACTTCCCTGTCAAGACAGAGCTTTGGAGTCTCAGCAAGGCACAGCAGCCACGTGTGGGAGCAGACAAAGCCTAGATGTGCCAAGATCACTAAATGATAGCAAAGCTTGCTACACAGAAACGTTTGCAGCCTTCAGAGATGTGTATTTGTCAGCTGGCGTTGTTAATGAACTCAGGGGTTTACTGGGTGAAGCAGCAGATAAAAGGACATAAAACAGTGAGTGCCTGGCTGGCCTGCAGAGCTACAGTTCTCCCTGGAGCCATTAGCATACTTGGTGGAAGGACGTGGCACCCACAATGCCTCAAGTGCAAAGCAAAACAGGTAAAAATTGTGCATACGGCTGCACAGGCATTATGTTTTGACAGTGCAGTAGGACAGACACCATCAATTTCTTGTTCCCTGGCTGTGGTTTCCCATCTGACTTGCTGGTACTTGAGATCTGTGAGTCATCCCTACCATGGCCTTCCTGCTTTGCTAGGCAATTTATGGATGCTGGCAAACCACCAGGATGATCGTGCACGGCCAAATATCTCTCTCCTGCACATGCAGGGCAAGTCTCTGCATATCTACAGAAAAGGCCAACAGAAATGCAACAAGGTACGAAGGAGCCAGGTCAGAAAAGCTGAGTAGTGCGCTTGGAATTTCTCTGTGCTCCTAATTGACTAGGAATCTCTTAAATCACATTTTCTCTTCCTAGGTTAACCCTTGATTGCCTAGTGCACCACATTAAAAGCAGACAGATCAATAGCTTGTGCCAAGTGAGCTGGGGCAATTTTACAGAGATTTCCGGAGTCTGCAGCCAACACACCGTTCTAACATTTGTTTTCAGCCTTGAGCACTCTCAGAAGTGGTCATACTGCAAACATGTTTTGAAATGCATTTCTTTCTACCTAAAGACACCCACACAGAAATCTCTTCAGACCACTAGCCTGCTCCAGACTGAATCATACCTTCCCTTTTTTTTTAATTAAAAAAAAGACAATTAAAAGGAACACAATCAAATCTGCTTCTGAGAAGCTGCTTGTCAAAGCCCTTCTGAAATTGCAACTCACCGGGTTTTCATGACTGCCAGTAGGATTGGCATAAGTTTGCTTTTTAAATGTGTTTTTCACTGATGGATTTGGGAGGAAACGCTCTCATAACACCGACAGTAGCTGAAGGGCTGTACCATCACCTTGCTGCACATGGAAATCAGAGCGACATGCAGCCAGGCGAAATGCAGCCACAGCGACCAGCCAAATGCAGGAGACATTGCTGGGCAAGGCACCATGTGTCTGCTTCAGGAACACAGCACATGGCCTCAGACAAAGGGAGACTTTCTCAACAGATTTCCAACTCAGTTTTCCCACTGCATGCTGGTGCATTATCTTTCTCCTGGGGACTTTCAGACTGATAAAGTTAAATATTATTCACATAATAAAATGGTGAAAAGGAAATTACACCGTAACTTATAACTAACGATGGGCTGACTCATCACAAGGAAGGGATCATTTTTGGAGGCACAGCCCACAGGCACAGCACTCGCACTGGACACATCCCACTCTGTACCACTCAGCAGCTGTCCATGGGAACCAAAGTGTTGTCAGGGCAGACCATGGCAGTGGGGCTGGGCCCATGATCCCATGTCCTGGCTTAAGTCCGGAGAAGATCCTGGGCGTCCTGGCCAAGGGCTCCCAGTCCAGGCTGAGGTCAGAGCACACATCAGAGGATACCAGTGTTTCGGGCAGTGGGGCTGGGGCAAAGCGCACCACAGGGAGTGCCGGCTCCCAGGGGTGTCTCTTGCATGCCCAGCCTCTCAGGTGGCTCACGTCTCAGCATTTGGGCAGCTGGAAAGGCAGCTGGTGGAAAGAGGAAAATCACTGAACAAAGGAAAACGCCTGCCAGCGTGGGAGCTGGCAGCCAGAAACATCCTTGAGAAGTGCAACTGCATCTCTGAGGTGCAGCTGAGTGCTGAGAAACCAGAGACATCTGAGGTACCACCAAGTGCAAAAACCAAGGGACTGTAATGGCAACTTATCACCCAGAAAAGTGGAAACACTCTAGAAATATAAAATTGTTCTGAAAGAACAAAAACATCATCATCTATTGGCTGTTCCAGGTGAAAAATGGAAACTAACAGCATCTATTGATTGCTGAAAGTAGAATCATAGAATAGAATCATAGAATGGTTAGGGTTGGAAGGGACCTTCAAAGGTCATCTAGTCCAACCCCCCTGCAAGGAGCAGGGACATCTCCAACCAGGTCAGGTCGCTCAGAGCCCCATCCAGCCTGGCCTTGAATGTTTCCAGGGATGGGGCATCCACCACCTCTCTGGGCAACCTGTTCCAGTGATCTACAACTCTCATGGTGATAAATTTTTTCCTAATGTCCAATCTAAATCTACCCCCCTCTATTTTAAAACCATTACCCCTTGTCCTATCACAACAGGCCCTACTGAACAGTCTCTCCCCGTCTTTCTTGTAGGCCCCCTTGAGGTACTGGAAGACCGCTATCAGGTCTCTCCGGAGCCTCCTCTTCTCCAGGCTGAACAGCCCCAACTCTCTCAGCCTTTCTTCATAGGAGAGGTGCTCCATCCCTCTTATCATCTTTGTGGCCCTCCTCTGGACCTTCTCCAGCTGGTCCATGTCCTCCTTATGTTGGGGGCTCCAGAACTGGACACAGTACTCCAGGTGGGGTCTCACCAGGGCAGAGTAGAGGGGGAGAATCACCTCCCTCGACCTGCTGGCCACGCTCCTCTTGATGCAGCCCAGGATGCGGTTGGCCTTCTGGGCTGCAAGGGCGCATTGCCGGCTCAAGTAGTGGTGTGCTACACCCTCTTAAAACAGACTTAATTTTTATCCAAACTGGAGCCTCTCTCTCCGAGAACGTCCTGTCCTGCGCATACTTTTCCTTTCCTAACCCTGCTGAACTCTCCAAAGGAACCTGCTACAAGATCTTGGACTTTGACCAAGGATGCCCAGCTGATGCCAGATTGTGACATTGATTTTCTTTGATGTGACACTGTTACCCACTTTGGCCCCACTTTTGGGTTGGTTTGGTTTGCCTTTCCACCTCTGGGACAGCTGTGTGGCCCTCTGGGATGGTGGAATGGATGCACCCACTCTGAGCAGTGCTTTGGTTCAGGCAGCACTGACAAGTAGCCCAGACTGAAGTCAGCCCTGCTGTGCAAACCATGAGAACAGTGCCAGGCCATATCTTCCCAGGAACTAAGGAGTCTAGGCCACATCTTGTCAGAAACTAACAGTGCCAGCCTGAGCTTGGACCAGACAAACTAAACTGCTACAGCTGTGCACCAGCACATGCACCACAGCTGGGCAGCGGGGGTTGAGTACGAGTCCATCGCTTTATGCTCTAGGTATCTAAAAGCCCCCCGCGAGCCCACTACCCTCTCCTGTACAGCAGCTGGCGGCATGGTGGGGATCTCCCACGAGCAGGGCTGTCCCTCAGGGTTACTCCTGCAGGCTGAGAGACCCCTTACCCAGCATCTGATATTTATAATGAGCTAAGCTACATTTTACATTAGGTGTAAAAATATGCTAGTGACACTTACATATCCAGCTATAGCTTAGTTATTAGAAGTACAGTAAGTACTAGTATTTGATCACCATCTAAATCATTGTTTAAATCATCATTTAAACCAGTGTCAAATAATTGTCGAAACGGTGTTTTCTTACCATTCAATTATTGCTTAATCACCATTTGATTACCATTTAATTATTGTTCAATAATCAATTGATTATAATTTGGTCATCTTTTAACCATTAATAAAAGCCTTTTCGTTTACCCTGCAATGATGACCTCTCTTAATAATTCACCTGCAACAGATAGTTTGGCCCCTTCTGAAATCTGTCTAATTCCCTTGATTACCAGGTAGTAATCTATCATAAGCGTATCTGTTGTTACGGCGGTGATCAGTTTGCAGTACCTGTAATAGCACACACCTACTTGTTTGTTGCCATTACTCTTTGCTGCTGTACAACTGATTGTTTCGGTTACTGACTGCAGCCACACTACTGATTGATATTTTGTTATGACTGCTGACAGTAATTTGAAATAGCCTGATATAAACACTTGCTTTATTAATCAAAGGCATTCTTGCTAGTGGCGATCTCTGTGGCATTTGTGGCAATCTGTAATGGAGAAGAGACACACAGAGAACAAAGCCCCCGAGCCCCTCCCTGCGTGTTAGGGAGTCCCACAACCCCCCACTTGCGCTCTCCAGGTGCCCGCAGACTGGGGAACCCTCTTGGTCATTGCATCGCGGCAGCCTCCCCATCCCCACCACCCCCACCCCGCCAAGCCTTACCTGGTAGAGCACTGAGGTGAAGCGGGTCGGCATGAAGACCACGTTGCAGAAGCGGGCAGTGGGGCAGTGCTGGTTGATGCTCGCCACCAGCACCACGTCCCCCAGCTTTCCCTGCCCCACAATCTCCATGGGAACCTTCAGCAGCAGCTCACTCTGCTCCTCGTGCACACCAGGCAGCAACACAAGGCGGTCATAGGGGCTGGCAGCAGCCACGGCAGCCCGGAGGCTGCTGAACTCACCGCTGGTACCGACACAGAGCTGGCGTCGGCCCTTTCTCCTCCGGAATAGTGAGAGGCAGTTGGAGGACTCCAGGTCCTGCGTGGTTTTGGTCCAGGTTTTGGAGGCCAGGTAATGCTGTTTGAAGGCCTCTCTCCAGGACCGTGGCTCCATGCCAGGCCGGTTGGGCCAGTTGGGGTGTCTGTGCTCGATGCAGCCCAGGCAGAGCTGCCGCCAGCGTGTTTTGTCCAGGCTGAGGACGAGCTCATACCAAGCCCTGCAGACCAAGCTGCAGCGGCCCAGGTCAGGGAGGCACAGGTAGGATAAGATGAGCTGCCACAGCTCCACTGGCAGGCCACCAACCTCCATCAGGACCTGCAAAGGACAAGACAGAAAGTCAGCAGTGAGCCTGGAGAGCTTGTGGGGCATGGAGGGGAAGGTGAGGCTCAGCCAGAGCAGGGACTCCATGTCGGCAGGGACATGTGGGTCCCACTGGATATACCTCTCCAGGGACAGAGCTGTACAGAAGCAGGCCCAGAGCAGCAGGCCGACACGCCTCAGGCAGAGACATGGGATCTGACCAAGAGGCGTTCAGCACTCATTCTACAGTGTCTGCTCTTTTGAGGAGGTTAAAACTTTGTTGCTTAATCCTAGGGCTCAAAGATTGCAGACAAAGAAGCACATCCGTCTACCCCCAGCAGGCCATGGCATTGCTGTGTCTCCCGCCACAGCTTCCCCTCGCCACACTCTAGCAGGCCTTGGCAGATCTCACCAGCCGCCTCAGCAGGCATGACGCTTCCCTCCAGCGCTGCACCGAGACCGCCAGGCAAGGCGGCGGTGAGGCAGAAGCCAATGCCCCTGTCCTTCTGGCCCCAGCAGGGCTCCCCAGCACTTAGAGAGGCAGAAGGAGTGGGTGGCTGCACACAGCAAGCGCAGCGGCAGAAATGTGCTACTGCGGCAGCAGGCTGCAGCGCAGCTCTGGACAAATCACAGCTGGCATCCGGGAAGGACGAAGGTGAGGCCAAAGCCTCCCAGGAGAGCACATCCCTTGGCAGAGCTGAGGGCAACTGCTCAGCAGCATGTGGCCTCTTTTGAGGAGCTGGTGGAGGGTCCCAGCCTCCACCTCCCTGGGAGAGCCGTCTGCCAGCTCCCAGCCAGAGCGTCATTCCCCATGTCCCACCTTGTAAAACAGTGGTTGCTGGTGGCACAATACCCCACCTGATTGCAGGACTTCAGCCCTCACTACCCGTGCTGGCCACTCCCCACCAGCGCACACAGTGGTGGGCAAGCCTCACAATGCCCCACGTGCTTGGCGACCTCCCAGTGCTCTCCACAAAGCACTGGACAAACAACTTCACAAAAAGTATTTACCACTTCGTATTTGAGAGTAAAAGTGTTGTTATCAGTGACCAGAAAAAACAAGAATGCAAAATGGGGAGCTCCACCATTCATCAGCACTCCCCTGAAGCAGCCTGCTTCATGCATGTTATCCAGCATGCAGCAGCCAGAGATCAGTGCTCTGGTGTTGTAGGAGCCCTACAAACACCACAAAAATGTGTGTATGTCCACAAGCTGGCTTCAAGTCAGCTGAGTGGCTGGGACAGCCTTTGCTGGCAGAAGCAGCTCGGACCCTGCATGAGGTGATTCTGGCTTTGGCCCTGCCTACCCCCCCACTGCCAGCTCAAGTCCACTCACATGCCGGAAAACGCGCTCCAGCGAGGATTGTGGTTACCCTCTAATGCCAGAGTTCATCTCACATCCGATGCTGTTAAAAGCTATTGGGAACCAGGCTCCCTTCTTTCAGGGATGCACACGAGCATGATAGGCAAGCACTTAGTGCTCTTTGACCAAACACAGAGAATTTCACTCTCCTTGCAGACAGATTGACTTCCAGCTATCCTGCAACTATCACAAGAGAATTTGCTCAAGAAAGCACAGACTTGCCTCAAAACTAAGATCAAAGTTTGTCCTAGGGTCCTACACAATGCTTGGGTACCCACTGGGGAATCCCTCACTTTTACTGGAAAAAATGCAGATTCGCTGCCGCCCTCCTGCAGTAGCACTCCATGCAGTCTGCTGGGAAGGAAGGCCTCATGATAGCGCTGCCGCGTCCCTCTCAACTGTGGTCCCTGGGGGTCTGCAGCCCCGAGCCTCTCCCTTGGCGTGACATCCCCAGCTTGGGCATCACGATCCCGTGGAAACCAGGCACCGACACCGGAAGAGAGAGGGCTTTGAGCAGAACTTGGGGGGAAGACGGTCTCACATCCTTTCAAGCAGGCAAACAGCTCAGCATTTTGTCTTTGCTGTTCCTCTCCCTTGTACAGGCTTACGATTGTGTGTTAAATTGTAATACACCCTACTGTTAAACTTTGTAGTTGCAGTACAAACACGGAAATAAAAACGACGCGTTGTTATTTACTACCAGAGTACTAAAATTAGTCAAACCCCACAGCAAACCAGCGTAACTACGGGCGCGGCGCTCCGCACCTTCCAGCGCCGCGGCGCTGAGAGCGGAGACGCCGCCGAGGCCCGCCGAGAGCAGGGCAGGCCGCCTTGCCGGGGACAGCGCGGCGGCCCCGCCGCCCGCCCGCGCTCAGCCAGCCGCGGCCCCCTGCGCAGGACCACCCCTC
>JAAGAY010012583.1:0-27713 GCA_011801015.1 Ardeotis arabs
TCTCCCTGTCCTTATCTCAAACCTCGAGCCGTTTTTCTTCTATTATCTCCCCCTGTTCTCTCGGAGGGTGGGGGGAGTGAGAGAAAGACTGCGTAGTCTGGTCCCGATCCGGGCTGAACTACGACACTCCCAGAGGAACAGCAGATCTTTAGGCTGGTACACTCCAAAAATAAGTACTGTTTCATAGAAATACAATGTACAGCTTCCACCCCACAAAAGCTACCAAAGGACAAGCAAGAAATCACTGAATAGTAGGTGCACTGGTACTAAAGTATTCTCCAAGCCACCTTCATGGACACCATGAAAGTTTTGTAAGAATTTTAAAATTCAAAAGATAAGCAACCTAGACCCTTGTAGAGAAAGCTCCTATAGAAACCATATTTAGAGGACAGAATTAACATGCCATGATATACATTTGCAAATGTTTTCCACTGAAATCACTGTGTAGCTGTCATGGTTTAACCCCAGTTGGCAACTAAGCACCACACAGCTGCTCACTCACTCCCTCCCCCAGCAGGATGGGAGGAGAGCATTGGAAGGGTACAAGTTAGAAAATTTGTGAGTTGTGATAAGAACAGTTTAATAATTGAAATAAAATAAAATAAAATAATAATAAGTGTAATGAAAAGGAAAAGAACAAAGAGAGAGAAATGAACCTGAAGAAAGAAAAGTGATGCAAATGAAAACAATTGCTCAACACCAACCGACCAATGCCCAGTCAGTCACTGAGCAGCGGCCCCCAGCCAAACTTCCCCCTAGTTTATTGTTGAGCATGATGTCATATGGTACAGAATATCCCTTTGGTCAGTTTGAGTCAACTGTCCTGGCTGTTTCTCCTCCCAACTTTTTGTTGCTGTCCCTATTCACCGGCAGGGCAGTATGAGGAGCAGAAAAGGCCTTGACTCTGTGTAAGCACTGCTCAGAAATAATTAAAACATCCTTGCGTTATCAACACTGTTTCCAGCACAAATCCAAAGCATAGCCCCATACTAACTACTATGAAGAAAATTAACTCTGCCTCAACCAAAACCAGCACAGTAGCTTGTAGGAAAGTCCTAGCTTCATTTCCATGTAAGTTTTACTAAACTGAAATCCACTGTAGATTTCCAAAGTAACAATGCATTAGGAAAAAAAGATTATATATAACAAATTCTGGGAGATGTGTGACTATGTAAGGGCAGTTACAATCAATAAGACAAAACAAAAGCTTCCTTTTGAGCTTGTAAGCTTTTTTATTGCCTCCTTTATAATTCTTTTGGGAACATGTAGAGCCAGGATGAGAAAACCAGCATACAAATTTATGTGCAGAAATATCACGTTTAGGAGAAGAAAATGCGGAATTTCCTTGGAGAACGGTCAGGATCTGAGCCCTGGTGCTCATGGCTGTACAGAGGATTGGTGTAAGGAGCAGTAAATTGCAGCTGGGGAGGGTGTGAGCAGGGAAAGGACAAAGTGCACCCGGGCCAGTGGGTACCAGTGACCACAGCTGGGATAATTGCTTTCTGTACATTACTGTCTAATGTGATTGATTGTAGCAGAAAAGAGGGGTTTTTATCAACTACTAGTCCCTGCTCTCTCAAAAGACGGTAAATAGTGACTTTTGGTATTTCAGGTGGTTTCTCATATTATTTTATTGCAGAGGTAAAAAGGACGGATGGAAACATAAAGCAAGAGCTGTTTGGGATTTTTTTTCATCCTTTTTTTTCAAAGTGTAACTTACCAGTGAGCAGCAATGTTTCTTTACCTACATCTAAGTTTAATGATGCTGCCATTTGTCTGACCTGTGTGAAACTGTAACGTTTTCTTCCAGGAAGTTTGCTTCAGGCTGTGGGTTGAGCAGCCTTCCTGGAAGACCTGCTGCGTGTACTGCTCCTCCCGGTGCTACGTCCCTGCCAGGTAGCATGAACAAACAATGTAAGTCATAACACTTTCAGCTTCAAGTAAATAACCCTTGTACCCGTCCTTTCGGTTGCGGAGAGGCCCAACCAGTTTTTGGCTCCTCAACCTGTGTCTTTCACGCACACCCATTCATGTTTATACACCCACACCCACAGAAACACACTGTGGACTGAAAAGATCTGAAGCATTGTTACAAGAATAACAACCTCTAAAACGCAGCTCATGGCTCTCAACACTACCTAGTTCCAGTGGCGGATATGGCCACATGAGAAAGGAAGCTGAAACGGCAAAGATCATTAGATATTTAAGTAGGATTCTTTAAAGGAGAGTGTCCATTAAAATCTGACTTTCATTTCACGCTGAAAATGCCTAAACAAGCCTTCAAGAGGAAGTTTTTTTGGGAGATTTCTCAAAAGCAATGAGGGCAGCTTTGGTTTTGGTGCCTCCTGCTTACCAGTAGTACCAAATTTGCTGCCAGCAGATCTAATTCAATGAATTGAGACTGGCAGAGAATTTAATCCCCAAAGTCCAGCCTAGACTTTTTAGTGTATCATACAGTTATATATTTCAGAAGTGTTGCAGAAGTCCATGGGCTGATTATGAAAGTTCACACAGCATGGAAAATGTCAGCTATGACCAAGGCAAGAAGCAACCTTTTAAAACGAGAGATAATCCACCTGAAGAACCAACAGAGCAGTGTAAATAATCATGCGCTTTCCCTAATGCCAAAGAAAGTAGAACGGGAGTTTGGCTAACATCTGTTGAGAGTTACACCTGGCTTGGCTACCACTGCCCCATAAGCAGCACTGAAGAAAGGAAATTCTTTTAAGAAAGCACAGGAAAGCACTCTTTCTTGGTCTATTACTTTTTTAAAGTGTCTGTCCCCGGAACGAGGCAGGCAAGGAAGCTTTTCATACAGCCATTACCGCATCCGGTACATCCTGGGTTTTGTTTCAGACAAGCACCGGGCCTGTGTGGGTGGCTGCTGCACTCCTTTTCCTTTTCACTGGCTGTTGATGGAAAGAAAAAATGCTGTATCTGTCTTGCCCTCTGCTCACCTCTGAAACTAAAATGGGCAGCACAGTGTTACTGTGACAGCACAGCCCAACCTCACCCAGCACCATAGACTCAGTCCTGATGTTTGTGGAGCAGGATCCGGGCCTACCTTCCCTGCATCCCAGAGGTGGCATGTTGAGGATCCACCACCACCAGGCAGAGGGCTGTGTTTCTCGAGGGTGGGCAGCCTTGTATGTCTTTCTCCATGACGACTTATGGTGGGGCTGGCATGAGGGGTGGGGGGCGGACGGACAGAAACCACCCCCAGCACCTGATCTGGGAGTTCTTGCTGACTTTGTTCTGCACAGCAAGCTATTGAGCAGATGCTCTCTTCTTTGGTCCACCCACAACCTGGTCTCCTCCTTCCAGTGCTGCTGTCAAGACACACTCCCAAGACCAAGTTGGCTTTTTTTTTTGTTTTTCTTCCTCATTTCTTTATTTTCTGGCTTATGTGGCTTTCTTAATCCTTCTAGTTCTCTAAACTATGCCCATTGTCCATATTTCCTTCCTTGCTGCTTGTCCCCTATGTCTTTTCCCCTCAGGTTTCCTTGGCAGTTATTTATCATCTCCTTCTGCTGCGGTTCAATGGCTTCCACAGAAGGCAGCGAGGATCCCCCTAAACAGCCAGGCTCTCTCAATGCCACCTTAGCGGCTGATGTCAGACTGACAGTGTCCCTAGGTGAGCCGAGTCATGGAGGTGGGTGTTGCTGGGCTGTACCTCTGGAACAGCTGTGCACCGTGCCCCGCACAGCCCTGGGGCTGCACACTGCCAGCCCTGTCTGTACAGATACTTTGACAGTGAGTTATGGATGCCGCTGCTCAGCCAGGTCTATAGGTGCAGGATTAACATCTCCTTCAGACTATAGCAGCCTTTCCCACTGATATCCATGTCCTTAACTCACTGTTTCTTCTTTCCTTGTTTTGCTCCACTCCCATTTTAATCCCTGTCCTCAGGAAGAATATTAACCCCCCTAGATACCATGTGTGTAGTAAGAAGCTGCAGTGTGAAGCATCCCTTCTATGTTATGTTATAGGTTCTAAACCTATGCCTGATGGTTGCTTTTTCTCAGTAAAAGTCATTTATTCTCCCATGTTATTGGTAAATAACAGAAACTGCTGTTCATATCCCCCCATGACCTAGTTCATCATATATACACGCTGTGCAGTTAGGAAGCAGCATCAGAGGAACAGAGTCTATGGTTCCCTGTTACAGCTCTGTTGGTATTTACAGAGAATTGATTTTAGCCTGTGGTGCTAACATACATTTTCTGGTAACAACTCATTACTAACACATGGCAACTGAATCTGGCAGTTCACCTGGAAGATAAAACAAAAAGATTTCAAATGAAGAGCAGCTCCACTGTACTGTTAAATCTACACACACTCTAAAATTACTGGAATGGTTGGTAGGGACTGCAGTGCTACTCATTCATTGCAGTGACTGAGCACCAGATCATACAGCCCTACTTCACTTTCTCTCCATTTTAAAATGTTTTATTGCCTTATACTTATCTCCTCTGTTGATAGGTTAAGAGGAAGCTACATCTGAACCACCAACACCCCACTGTGCTACTGATCACTTTGAAAAAAAGGTAGAGCACTATAATCGGCTGAACCTCCACAGGAGGTGATACTACGACAAAGTCAACTCAGGAAGTATTTTTTGAGCACTCTTTTCACTGTCTTAAGCTTTGCAACTGAATGGGTAACAACTCCATGTGCCTGTTACATCTTTGATTGTGTCACATCAGGGACAGGGGGACCATGGCAGACCTCTCCCTTCCCCACTCCGACCTGCCATGCTGAGAGCAGCCGAAGCAGAGTATCTCAGGTGACTGCCAGTAGCCTTTTCAGGAGGTTTTTTACTGTGCTGTAGTAAAGACACCACTGGGATCACAAAGTCCCATCTTCCACATGGGTCTCTTCTATGATGTTTACAGTGATCAATAGCAAATGGCTGAACACACTTGGTTAGTCAAACACCAGAAGATCACATGTTTTCTGATACAACTCAGTTTTTCACTGCTAGTTAGGAAGAAGTTACCAAGCTTTACATCAATTAGAGGTCTGGCCACATAAGCCTCAAACCAACTTGATGTTCTCCCTCCATTAGTTGGGCAGCTAATGGACTGTACTTCACCTGAATCCAGCCTGATGCCACACCAGCTGACAGCTGCTCTCTCAGATGCTCCTTATCTAGTGCCCTTTTCTAAGATTTTGTTGAGCTATTCAGCAAGGAAAAAAGTGCTTAGCTGTCAATTCCTTTCCAAGACAAAAGGAATCAACCTCCTTCCCAATTACTAGATTAGCATTTTGAACCTGCTGAGCATCTCATTACAGATGTGCCAAACTGCCTGTTGGTAATCAAGGTACTCAGGTGAGATGCAAGGATGCAAGGAAGACTTTGCCTTAAACGCTATCAAAATATAGTGATTCAACACTGTGTGTTGATGTTCCATTTCTTCTGAGCAGAAGAAGCTGCTAGTGTGCTGAATTACGACACGTCTTTCTACTACAAAGTTAAATGAGTGTCCTGAAACTCTGTCTGATCATTCATTACTTTATCCTCTAGAATAAGAGACAAGCAACTGTATTCTTTATGACAAAGCTCTATGCAGAGTCATGGCAGAATTAATATTTATTCTCCTGACTTAGGTTCTCTAGAGATAAAGTAGATGATATAAAATTGGTTTTATATAGAAACTATGAAGTTCTAACCTTGTAGTAAAACTATGAGATTGGTAAGATCTAAAACTCATAACCACCAAAGACAAGATTTCTACTTTGATCTTTCAGGCAGCTGTTATTTTTTTGTTGTTTCAAATATTGGATTTACAGTTGGACTTAATGATCTTAAAGATCTTTTCCAGCCTAAATGATTCTATGATTCTATGATTTCTTTTACAAGTAATTAATTTTAATGCCTATAACTTACGTGTGTTACTCATAGAATTTAAACCTTATAGAATGAGACTTCAGCATAATTTTTAAAATAAGTTGGTTTTTATTACAAATTTGGGACTATAGTCTACATTTTGCCCATAATCACAAATGACCTTCCATTGTCTTCTTCAAAATATGGGCAGCAGTTTTAACCTGAAGTACACATACAAAATAAAGCAGACTTTGACAGTATATATTTTATTCTTTGAAATTATATATTATCAAATAGCATCAATAAATGTTTTTAAATTATTAAAAGACATAATATGAGCCAGCAGAATGCCAAGCTTCTACAGTATCACTTTGGGTTGAAAGCAGGAGTTTCTGTTGTTTTGTGTGATGCTGACAGCTCCCTTAGCAGAGGAGAATATGCAGCAGCTGCCTCCAGCCCTAGATGTTCCCATTCTTTCCCCTGACCACTCCAGCATTTTCCCAAGGTAGCATTTATTCCAGACATGGGACAAGATTTTCAATACAATTTTACAAATCTTTTTATTTTTGAAAGTGAGGTGGCCTATATTCAGGGAGGAATTGAACTAACACTACTATAAAATCTCAGCACTTCAGGGAAAGAAGAACAACAATTGTTTAAAGGGTAAAAGAAAAGCCAAAGTTTTCTCCACTACATACATACTACCTTCTAAAGCAGTTATCTGCAAGAAGTGAAAAATAGCATTGCAGAAAAACCTACACAAAATGAGATGCTATATAAAAGGTATCTCCTTCCAGAGATACAATAGAGAAAGACTTTCAGGAAAAAAATCTACGTCATTAGTAATCAATGTGATTGACCTTGGAGTAATTCAGCATAACTAAACTTTTAAAATACCTATGTTTATATTAATAATAATTAGATTTGCATATCCTACGGAAGAGTCAGTGTGGTTTTCTTGCCATGCCCTGGCTTTTCCTTCCACTGATCCATCCTCCCTGCCAGGCAACGCTGTCTAGTATCACATGTATTTTGTGTTACAGGAATATCTGAAGAAAAAAACATAAATAAAAAATACCCATATTGCAGTTTTAATCATTGTATTTACTAGAATAATCTTGAAACTCTACAGATTAGGGATCTGGGTTTTTTTTTTTTTTGCTATGTCAAAGTGGAGAACTTTCTACTTTTCCATGGAAAAGTCTCCGTGACTTTTATATGACAAACTGAGTTGTGCTATGAGCACTTTCAAAATGTTAGGTTGTTCAGCTGGGATGCAGAAATAATGATGCATGACTCCATTCGGTTAGTCACAAGGAACACAAACTGTCTGTGTGGCTTGGCACGGCTGTCTATCTACAGCCTTCTGAGTTCATGTCACCTTTTTGGTTTTTACATGATTAAGTTGTGTCTAATGGAAGTCCAGTGTTGGAGGGTCTTCATCCAAAGCTCTCTGAAGTGCAATGGGTGCTTTCTTTTAATCCAGCCTCTTCCTAAGGACGCATTTTCTGAGACAGGACACAGTAGTTAGTGTTCTTTCAGCTACAGTTTTTTTATGGAAAGCAGTTTCAGAAACTCGTCATGCTACTACACAAAACTTAAATTACAAGTGAATTTTAGAGATCATGTAATACAACCTGTTTCTGAAAAGTTGTCTGTCTTCAAAATTAAATCTAGTCATTTAGGGGCCTAGCTTGGTTTTGCAGATCTCCAAGGACGGAGGAGCCAGGCTTTCTCCAAGCTGCCAAGTTGAGCAAACGTTTCCTGGGTTCAGCTGGACTTTTCCTTGCTGCAAGCTGTGGCTTTTTCTTTCTCTTCTTTCCTTGTGCATCCCTGAGAGGTTCCTGCCTCTGCCTTCTCTGTAACACCTTTCCCATTTGGGAACCGAGATCTTCAGCTAGTCCCCCGCACCAGCCCCCTTTCCTCCAGGACAGGCAAACTTTGTTCCTTCAGCCTCATCCCATATCCCATGTGCATCTGCTTGCAAACCATCTTAGTGATCTTCTGCTCGACCTCCTTCAGTTTATCAACACCTGTCTTGCAGCGGAGCCTCTAAACAGGACGTGGTATTTCTCAAATGGGCACATGGGTGCTGAGGAGAGGAAAATAACTTTCCCTTCTCTTGGTATCTATGCTCTCATTAGCACCCAGCTCAGTACGCTGCACCCTCATGTAGGGGAGCTTAGGGATAAAGTACTGCTCCCATTTCTTTCCCTTTCTCCTTCCTTCACCATTTCCTTGCAAAAGATTTATAAAGAAAGCAGAGAAAAACTATAAAATAGTTTTCACACAGGGTTTGCAAACCACATAATGTACAGGACTGTTCCTCCAGATTCAGCTGTTGAAGATACTGGGCCTTCAGTGATGTTCTCTCTGTCACCATTTTATCACTAGTTTTCTCCCTCAATTCCTTTGGTGTTTTTCTTCTGCCATATGTCTTTGTGATGCACTGCTGAAAACACAAAATAAAAAAGAACCTCTTAATTTTTTTTTCTCTGTTTACTTCAGAAATGACAATTGTTTTCATCTTTATATTTCCTTCTGGGACTTTTTGTTACCAAATGCATGTTTCTTTAGTTTCTACTTTGTCTTTTCTCCCTATTTTCTTGAAACGTGTGAGGTAAAATTTTAAATCACCCTGCAGTTATTCACTGTCACTTTGTAAGAGAGAGGCAGGCACTGACAGTTTTCCTGCTCTGTATCCTAGGTATTTCTCATTGCTTTGAACAGTGAGGCACAAATTTCTCCCCATTGAACTCACCTCCTCTTTCTTCAGATCACTTTTCTGTGTTGATTTTGACTTAGCTGATAGTCTCTTAAGAGGTAAAGTTCACGTGAATGCAGATAATCCAGCAAATTAAAAAGTGGAATGAAAGCAGTCTTCCTCACCCACTCTTTTGTGTGATTTCTCTACATTTCTTCTGGCAAAGTTCCTTCTGCTCCATCAGGCTCTTGTAACAACTCTGAGTTGAAAGAAATTACTGAAGAACAAAGCAGACTCCTTTAAAGTCCTTCCAGTCTCCTTTGCCACATGATCCCAGACCTGTCTCAACGGACCACAGTATCCAGTGACCTTGTTGGCAGACAATAGATAAACCAAATTTCACGTGTGGGCCAACTGATTACTTAAATCCATTGTTCTTACTTTTTGTGACAATTGTTTTTTCAGTTAAAAAAGTCTTATTATTCTTTTTATTTCTTATTACTTATTATCCTTATTAAGTTAAAAATTTCTCATTACTCATCTTAAGCTAACACCCAAAATGAGTTGAACATGAAGATTAAAAGAAACAAAGAAATTTGTGGAACTCACCTTTGAAATAGTATTTACACTCTCATGCAGATAAACAAAAGCCCCTAAATCAAATAGAATTTGTCAGATGTGTATAGAAATCCCCAAGTCATCATAAGTCCTAAATCACTTAGGTACTTCTGGAAAATCCTCCCAGGATTTTAGCAGTACTTCAGCAGAGGTATTTTTTGGTAACAGGCAGCAAAAAAATAGTTAGAAAGAAGAATCACTGCCTGTGGATAATGAGATTTATCTCACAGAAAATGTGTTTGGTCCCCTGAGGGTCTTTACTCATAAAAGGTTTTTCCAGGTGCAGATTTGTCCCCCAAACTAAACGCTTTGCCAGAGGCTTACTACATTAGCACAAAACCACAGCTATGTGGTGCAGCAGATGGAGGAGAATAAAATTCTAATTGACCACTGTTACTACAATATTTAACCATGTCAAGTGTAAATCCAAAACACATTTGGAGCTGATTGTGCCAGTAGCAATTATCAACTTTAAAAGCCAGCGTTTGGATGGTACTGAAGTTGCATCACTGATGGTGGCTTTTGTTCTCTACAAACTGCAGCCTTGGAGACTTCTGCATGGCAGTAAGTGCTCAGTGCTGTCTCAGAGGTGCACACAGAGTAAAGAATTCAAGTTACTTATGATTTTTTATGCACCCTGAGTACAGACAGGTAATAGAGTATGAAATTGCCATTTTTGTGGAGCTGTTTTTCAGAAGAGAAAAGGCCAGCTGGGGAAGTGATCTGCGTTAGAGAAACAGAACTAAGAATAATTTATAGCTCATGGGGTAAAGTGTTTATAGTGATTCACTGTTCCACCTCAGCGTGTGCTTAACAACATTGTCAGACAGTTTGTTATGGGTTTGTTGTGCCTCAAGTGAGCAGAGACACATTTTAATTGAGACAAATGGGAAAAAATATTGAACAAGAATATTGTTGGCTAAGCAGTGTACAGCACAGGGTGTATCAACATGATGCTTCCCCCTCTCCCTCCTACCCAAAAGGTTGTACCAACAGAAATGCATTAGCAAGAGTCAGCACATTTCAGGGGCTTGTTTTCCTATCCGTTGTTGTGGACTTGTTAACTGCATCTGTACTCATTTGTTCATGTAGTGTCAATTGATGCCTGGACCAATGGGTATGTGTATAGAACAGAGCAATAGCTAGGCATTAAAAGTTTCACAGTGGGCTCTGGTCCGTCTGCTCTCAGAATTTCTCTGGCACAGCTGCTGGGTTTACATGTATTAATGCTGAACTGGTTTTGAAACTAGCCAGTGTGTTTTGAAGGTAGCATTAACACAGCATTAACTGGGAGGAAAAGTTGGTCTTTTACTGATTCCCAGGTTCAGTGTCTGGTCTTTAACTAACGATCATGTTAAAATGATAATTTAAATGTACCAGGCAATGCGCATCACATGGTGTTTGTGCCAAACTCACGACACCGAATACTTTAATTACATAGAGTATGTATTTACACTGTCTTGAAAGTCCTTCTCCAATTACTGAAGATTTTACAGAAATGTTGTAGATTGGGGAAGTACTGTATGGAAAGAAAAGGGAAGTACCTCTATAGAGGATGTTGATCAATACTGTCAAAATCCTCTGAATGTCTGTAGATACACATCCCTACACCCTTACAGTGACAACTTTATACTTTTTTGTTTACCAGGATGCAACACTTGTCAAAAATCCATAAAAAGTGCATTACTGGCTGAGACAAGATGGTCGCTCCCATCTCA
Organism: Ardeotis arabs; assembly: GCA_011801015.1. Classification (NCBI taxonomy): domain Eukaryota; kingdom Metazoa; phylum Chordata; class Aves; order Otidiformes; family Otididae; genus Ardeotis; species Ardeotis arabs. Next base: position 10,871 of record JAAGAY010012583.1, read on the forward strand.
GATATAGACTGGTAGCAGATACAACAGAATAACCAGGCAAGCATCAGATAATACATTTCTTGCACATCTTCTGAACTTCCCATATTCACTTCAAAGTCATGTGGGCTTTTAAATATACTCCAACTTCTCTGCATCCCATGTTCTCAGCCATTACTTCTGGTACTGCAAACACTTATGTACTCTCAGATGCACTAGTTCCTCAGCCCCAGCTCAGACTATCTACGTTGCCTACATAAGCTGGTAGAATATATGGAAACAGGAGGAACAAGACTTCACGGTGAGACAGTGTGACAGAAAGACGTCAGTCACCTCTGAAAGATAAATCTGTCTATGGAGGTGCCAAAAACTTCCGATTCAGCTGAAGTCACTGAGGGTTAAAGGGTTTATCCAGGCTAATAACTAATAATGTCAACTAACTCAGTTTCCTGGTTTGAACTCTGGTTCAATGCCCTGCTGGATTTGATCCCTGCTTGGTCCCTGATTACTGCCACTAAATCTGTGCTAGTTCACTCCTGGGCTTCCTCCTGGTGGGTTTCATGCTATGTGGTTGGGCACCTGCAGCTACACCCCCTGTACCCACACAGTTTTAGAAGCACAGATTGCTAATGGGGAATCTGTCTGGTTTGAAGGATAAAATGTTGTAGAGTGTGAAGAAGGCTGGGAGGAATTCTCTTTCTGACACCCAGGTGTCACACTAGCGCTGGCCTTCTTTCTCTTTCAGCTATGTCCAGAATGATGAGATTTGCAGATCGTATGGAGCAGAATCTCGATGAGACCCGTGATGTGATTCTGTTGATATGCCGTTGTTCAAGCAACCAGTAACCTGAATTTTCCCACAGGCCACTGCTAGGCCACTGGCAGTGAATCTGTTTTTTTCACCTCTGTTTGTTCATCTGTTAAATGGGAATAATACTATTTGCTTTACTTCATTAAGTACTTTGGGGATTACAGATGAAACGTATCTGATCACAACTGAAATGTGAAGATGCAAATGGAAAAAATGACTGGAAAACGTAACCAATTGGCTTCAAACCTCTGAAACTGGTTGAGTCTGATTTCCAGTTCTGATTCAGGTGGTGTTCTCTTTGTGTCACCACCTGTTGTTTCAGTCTGTTTAAAATCCTGGTTTTGCAAACATTGCACCATGTGCCTATGCTAATCCTTCTCTCGTAACACTAAAATCTGTTTTGAAATCCAAGTTGCCTTTCCCCAGTTGTGTAGCATTTTTTTTAACCCTTCCTGAGCAAAGAACAAAAACAATTGCCCTAAATGGAGCAAAAAGAGGCGATTTTTAAGGCAGATTTAATCTTCAACCTTTTAACACAATAGTATAAGGAGAAACAACGAGTTGAAACCCTGTGATGGGGAGCTGGGATTTGTTATTGTTTCTCTCCCCAGGGCGTTCAGATTGGCAGCGGGTGAGAGTGGAAAGCTCTGCATCCATCTCCAGGTGCAGCTGGGCTCCTGAATACTGCTATTACATCTGTAGGTCTTTCATCAGCACCTCTCAAAGCCGTTATTTCTACTAGTTTTTGATTTGTCACACAACCTGACTGAATGAGGAGGCATTTATTCAACCAGAGAGACTCTTCATTGAGGAAACAGTGGTGGATTAGTAACACGCTGTGTGCGTGTGTGTGCACTTGTGTTTGTGTGACTGATCTCATTAAGAAGCAATTTGTGCTCTGATGGTGTTATTGTCGCTGTGCTACAATCCGGAAAAGAGCTGAAAGGGCTCAGGAGTGATGACAGCAATAGCAGCAGAGGTTTTGAAGAGAATTTTCTGTAAAGTAAAGAAACCAAATTTTTCCTGCTCTTTTCAGAAGTTGGGGTCTGTTTCTTCCCGTCATCTCTGAAGGGAATTTTACAGCTCCCTGCAAAGCGGGAAACAAGTGTAAATTACCATCACTGTCACAAGGACAGGGACATGGGGGAAGTCAGAATTTTAGAAATGGATGTATTTTTGTTGCCAGTCAATCTCCCCTTTGTTTGCCAGGGTGGATCAATACGATCAATAAGGGAGACAGCCATCTGAGAGCAGCGGGAAAGTAGTGTGAAGTAGGAAACCTGTGGAGCTTTACAAATCACTCTCCTTTCACCTCCCGCTGCTGTCTCCACCCTCGGAACATCGTGACTCCTCCTGGAAAGCGGTGATGCTGAAGTCTGCCTGGACTGGCTCAGCTCAGTCCCGTGCAGTGCTGTATCCAGCTGGCAGTGCAGAAGGGCTCTGCTTTCCCCGCCACCATCTCCTCCTCCTCTGCAGGGTGGAAAGCTGTGTTTTCATGTGTGCCTCGAACCGGCTAGGAGAAAACAGCTTTTTAACCTGTGTGGATGAGCTGGAGCCTTAGAGGGATTAATCTGTCTGGCAATTGAATTTACAAAGACTGAAAGTCCAGGTGATTTTGTGTGAGTGGAGGACAGCACAGAAATGGGACCATGACTACGTGCAGAACGTGCGCTGGGGCTACGACTCATCCATGCTCTGCTCCACTCAGCATTTTGCAGGGGACCATGGAGAACATGTGCTGAGACCAAGTGCTGGGCAGAAGCAGCAGTGGGCTGGTGAAGATGGAGAATGGCACAGGGGACGAGCAGAACCAAACTGGACTGCCACTATCAAGCCAGGAGATCGTGACAGCCGAATACCAAGTGGTTACCATCCTCTTGGTCCTCCTCATTTGTGGACTGGGCATCGTGGGCAACATCATGGTGGTTTTGGTGGTCCTCAGAACAAAACACATGAGAACTCCCACTAACTGCTACTTGGTGAGTCTGGCTGTGGCAGATCTCATGGTGCTTGTGGCTGCAGGACTACCCAATATCACAGAAAGCCTGTATAGATCCTGGGTGTATGGCTATGCGGGCTGTCTCTGCATCACTTATCTCCAGTACCTAGGGATAAATGCTTCTTCTTTTTCCATCACTGCCTTCACCATTGAGAGATACATAGCAATCTGCCACCCAATCAAAGCTCAATTCCTATGCACTTTTTCAAGAGCCAAAAAGATCATTATTTTTGTCTGGGCTTTCACCTCCATATACTGTATGCTGTGGTTTTTCTTGCTAGACCTTAATACAGTAGTCTACAAAGATACAACTGTTGTGTCCTGTGGCTACAAGGTGTCCAGGAGCTATTACTCTCCTATCTACATGATGGACTTTGGTATATTTTATGTTGTGCCAATGGTATTGGCGACTGTCCTCTATGGTATGATTGCTAGAATACTGTTCCTGAACCCCATCCCTTCGGACCCAAAAGAAAACTCTAAGACATGGAGGAATGACGTGGCTCACCAAAGCAAGCCTGTGAATTCCAAGATGACTAACAGGAGTTTCAATAGCACTATTGCTTCTCGAAGGCAGGTAGGAACAGCAGTTTAAAATGCCTTACTGAAACCTAAAACTCACTTCTTTTAGAGATCACTAGTCTAAATCTGTGGAAGGGGGTAAATACATTTTCCCTTTTTGCTAGGTAGTGAAGGTAAAATTCTGTGATACGTATACACATATGTATAAATATATATATATTGTTGCTTATTCGTTACTGCAAGGACTGAAAAACAAGTAGGTTTTTTTCTTATAACAAAAGTAATTAGGCTGTGTCAATAAAGAATGAAACATTTTTAACTATAGTTTCTTTATATTTCAGCCTGTTAATAATACTGCTAAATATACAAAGTGACTCTTGAGTTGTTTTTGAGATCTGAAGAGAAGGAACTAGCCTGGGAGTTTAGGAGACTCAAGATTTTGTCCTGGTTAAGGCATTATGTCACTCTGCAAATGCAATTGAGTAGCTACCTTTTCTGTCTCTAAATCGCCTGTGAAAAGTCTGCTTAAGAGTCTGTATATAAAAGTGCTTTGTAAATGCTAAATATCTTTGTTATCCTGTCTCTGATAAGATAGCTCAAAACTGAGGCATAAGTTTGACAAGCTTCTTTTTATGTTGGTAAACATGTATGCTGCATTGTGTAATAATACAAGTAGTTAGTGGATTAATTTACGGTTATTTGCAATAAGCAGTGCTGCCTCATACTCATACATACAGAATGCAGTAGGTAACACAGCTGGGTGCAGCACTGAGAAATGCAGAGTGCATCACTGCTGCCGGCTCTCGGGAGGAGGCTCCAGTTGGGTCAGGCAGCTTGGTGCAAGTGTGGGGAAGTGGTGCTCTGTGCTAGGTGACTTGGCTTGGAGCCCTCAGCAGCCACTGCAAAGTACCCCAGAGGGTCACTTTGCCAAACAGGATGCTTCTACCTCCCTGCATGGTACAGATCCCTCAGGAAGGAAAACTGGGGTGCGCACCTTTTCAAACAAGATGAGTGCCCCCCTTGGGCACTCATGAGTTGAACTTTATATTCATCTTATTTTATGTAAATAGCTACTGTTTAACGAGAGGGACCATTTTTACTTATTACAGGGATGGCACTGACCTCAAAAGTTAACAGAGCTGCCTGCTAGAGCACTGAGTGCTCACAGAGGACTAGAACCATTCTTTGAAATGCCCAACTGAAACGTGGGCTAGGTTGTATTTAATTATGTGTCTCCAATTATAGTTAATAGTCAGATTAGAAGTGTTTAATTTTGTTTTTCTTAGTTCATTAATTAGTAGAAGAAAAAGATAATCTGCTTTTCAACTTCTCAATATCACTTTAGAGTACGTGCTCGATTACGTGTGCTTAGCATCACTTGAAAAACAGAGAAATGTTTTATGTTGAGCATTGCTGAATGTGGATACTGTTATATTATGAAACCAAAAAGTGAGGACTATAATGTGATGGTTTTTATCTCTTGCAAAGTCCGCAAGACTTTTTCTAAAAGCCTAAGTAACCTGATTGTTTAATGTAGCATGACTACGAGTAGAGTTAGCATTTGTGTATAGTACAACAAAGGAAACAAAGCAAGGATAGTATGGAGTTACTAGCAACATTTTTTATACAATAGCAGCATGCAAAATATAGCCAGTGTGTAAAATGGGAAAATACAAGTCCATATTAAAAAAAAAAAAAATCTAAAATCTCAACTGTTAGTAAGACACACAAACGCAATTTTCCTGCTGCTCTGGCAAAGACGTGTAGCTAACGGTATAGTCTGGCCTCATAGTAAGTTCTACTGTCGTGTAAAACTGTCTACATAGTTTCTGAGAACTGTGCTTGCACTACAGTGATGGAGTTGCATATGATGTTCAGCATGTGATCTGGAGAAAAAGTGACTCAAAGTGTGATGTACACTTCCTACTTCTGTGGCAGTTCTCATACTTACCAAAGAACATTTCTATGAAATTAAATTTGTGCATACTCCTGTGGTAAGTTGGCTCCAGTTGGCAGCCAAATACCTACCCAGCTGCTTGCTCATTGCCCCCCCCATATCAGGATGAGGGAGAAAAGGGGAAGAACAGAAGCAAGAACACTCATGGGTCAAGATAAGGACAGGAAGATAACTTATCAATTATTGTCATGGATAATGCAGTCTCGGCTTGGGGAAAATTAACATAATTTGTCAACTTATTGCCTCTTGCAGTCCCTTCAGGTGGTGCTTGCTTTGCCAAGGAGTGCCTCTTCCCTCTGGCTTTGATATTCCCTTGGCTATTTCTCACTCTTTTGCTTTCTTCTCCTCTGTCTCTCTCTTTTGACCATTTACCCGTTTTTAAATACATTTTCACAGAGGGTGGGAAGCTCAGCAGTGAGATAAACAGAGGGCAGGGAGGCAGCTACTGCTGAAGGAGAATAGATGGACCACGTTCAATTTCATTAGAACAGGTATTTTCAGTCTCTGATGGATGTAAACAGACATAACACCAGTATCAAAGAGTAAAAAAGTGGTCAGATGGTCAGAGGACTTTCATTTGTTTTTCAAAACAGAACGATGATTTAGAGCATTCTATGATTTAGAAAGAAGGCCTGGAATATAATTTAGAATGGTGAATCAAGTCTATTTTAACATTTTTTTCATGTGAAATGCCTATGGATGAGCTCAGAATGAAGCTACAGTACATCTCTAATGAACGAAAATCAGCTTTTCCAGGTAAAAAGTGGTCCTCTCCTTATTCATTCCATTTCTGGCCTTTACCCTCCCACTCACATGATTTAAAAGTCACTGAACTGTGTTGGTTCTAGGAAATATTTATTTCTTTATAATGTTTGGACAGCTAACGGGAACAAAATCAGTTTGCTAAAGGATCAATACCCCCTTATGAACAACCACCAACGGACAAAGCCTTCAGGCCCCCCTGAAGTTTTCATATAAAGCACTGTAAGATTAAACTGAACGAAGAAGACAACAACAAAAAAAGAAACAAATAAAAAAAAAACACCCCAGGTATAAAAGCCAGTTGTTTTTTTAAAAAATGTTGGAAGAGAGGGAATGGCACAAAATAAGCTTCCTTTTCTCATAAAGTATCTCACTTTTCCAACACATACATACCCATAGCACGTGTCAAACTTCATTCTTACATCCACTTATGAAGAGCTAAATCAATCCCACTCTTGCAATATTTATTCTGTTTTACAGAACTGTACTGATAGCAGAGTGTGATAGATGTATTTTAAAGGTTTTCAAAAATAAAAATATTTTTATTTGATGGCCAGGCACTCCTTCGTCCATGGGAGTACATTTCCAATTTGTTTTGTACTTTCCATCAGGCTCCTGGTGTTCCAGAAGGAACAGAAATCAGTTCATTCTGTCTTTTCTTTGTCAGAAGCTAAATCCAGCTGATCCACTCATTACGGAAAGCAGTAAGAGTCATTCACTGCCTTTGCAGAGCCTTTCATCAGCCAGGACAAGTCAGTAGGCAACACCCAACTTTCTCCTGAGGGAAGATCTCTGCCAGAAGAGGGTGAGATACTGGTACACTCCATTTTCAGAGGAGTCAGTTTGTGCTCAAGGCTACGTGGCATTAGATTCTGAGGAATCAACTAGTGTTACACTTGTTTTTAGTATTGAAACATGCAAGTAAACCTTCAAGCATGTGTTTAGTTTGTGACTTAAAGAAAAATCTTAAATACCTCTTAGGTCTGATGGAGCTGGTGATGACTGTGCTGAATGGGCTTTCAGCCGTGCTTTGCAAAGAAAATAACCTTGCTAGATGGAGGCTCTTATGTAGCTGAACAATACTGTGGGAAAGCATTTGACTGCCAACAGGAGATCTCAGTGATAAAGAGTGACATAATGCTTTTTGCAATAGAAGATTAGGAGAAAATGAAAAGGTAACTAAGAGTAAGGTGAGACCTCTTTGACCAGAAATAAACTATAAAGTATTTCTGCTGTGTGATTTGCACAATTCAAACCTGAGAAAACAGAGCAAAATAGTCCTGGCGTACACATTTCCTCAACTGAAGCAAAGGTGAAAAAGCAAAATTTACCAGCACTCTTCGGTTGAACACAGATCACAGTAGCTGAAACTTCAAAGCTTAACGGAAGAAAGATCAATACGACTAGAAGATGACATAGTGACAAAGAGCATCTCTTAAGGCTAGACATTTCAAAGTCCTATTTACTTGATTCAGAGGCAAAGAAAGAACTTCAAAGCAAATTCAATGTTAAGATTTATTTAGCGATTATATGATCATTTGGGCAGATGATCACAAGTCCTGAGGAAGTGAATTGAAGTTGATTTCTACTCACTCACCAGAAAATACAGGCTATGAATTTGGAGCTGTCCAGTTAAACACATGATTTGAATATGGAAGGAATCCTGGACCTCATGAAGCACTGGTAAACTGTAATTGTTGTCATGGAACTAGGGTAAAAATGGCCTGTGATGGCAAGAAAGATTGAACATGATCCAAACGATTACTAGCCAACAAGGGACTTTCTCCCAGATCCCTTAGAAACTTAGATTAAAGAAATTTCCCTCCAATACTTTGCTATAATTTCACAGAATCACTGAGACTGACAGGTGTCTCTGCAGATCATCCAGTCCAACCCCAGTGGTAGTACCACTGTCAGTAGTGCTGTGGTAGGCTAAAGACATCTGGCTTGTTAACCTACCAGGTGGTCGCTCTTCTGCCACTTCGTTTTAGTTTCTTCATTGCAGTTGCAAAGGCAGATGCAATGGTTAGATCTCTTGTTTTTCAGGCATGCACACGATTGCATTAGCCTACAAATTTGTGTCTTTGCTATTCCAAAATGGCCTGTTGTTGATACTTGCAAACCATCCATATTTTTTAGTCTTCCAGAGAACACATTCACTGACTGTATCGTAATCAAAATGAATTTGCAGTTGAGCAAACACTAACTGCAGTTGCAGGCATTTATTGCACATAAATAGTAACGTGTGTGCATAAAATCAATCTGGAAAAAAACACAAGTGCCGGTACCAAAAGTTTGACCAGACTATCTGTTACCAAAAATCACCAACAAACCACATTCAATATAATCAGCTCATTGCCTCTGTCAAGCAGTAGTTCATATTCAACTTACATTCACACACATTGCAGCCTCAACTCTACCTGAAATTTAGCCTGAAATTCAAGCTAGTAATTCTTTAGTCTTTATTCATAGTCTTCCTTTCTGCATCTTTACACCATAAAATACCTTAAGTATCAAAATAAATCTCAACCCTTCTTTTTCTTTGTGCATTTTTTTCATATACAGCACCACTACAATTCCATTTACTTCTAAACTGCCTTTGCTTGCAGAAATAAAAGAACTAATGGTTCCTATTTGAACTTCGGAAGGTTTAGCCACTTATTTTATAGTTTATAGGACAATGAATTCAGAGCAGATGTGTACCTATGATTGTACAATTGAAGGTTGATCAGTTTCTTCTCTTGTCCATTTTAGGCATTCTATTCCAAAACCTTTTATTAAAAACACAAGAGCGAAATAAAGGTTTCATTTCATGAATAGAAAATGTGTTATTCAAAGTATTCAGAGCAGATTTCACAATAAAACAAAGGTTCACTAACAAGTAACACCAACCAACATTAAATGTTTCTTTACAGGGTACAGTATGAGGGACAAAAGATATTTCTGCTTTTTTTTTTTTCCTATAGGTGCTTAATTTTATTAACAGTGCTTGGTTGTTTTTTTTTTCTAGTAGCACAGGTACTAGGATCTATCAGCATTTTTAATATGTTAATGCTTTTTCTTCTGAAGATTTAAATCATTTTGTTCTGCTCAGAAGCAAGAAAATGCCCTGAAGACCCAGGTATTGCAGGAAGGAAGAAGAGAGTGAGAGAACTTAAAAATGAAGGAAAGAAAAGGGATTTGCCTGTCACATAGGAAAACTTTGAAAATATGGGGAAAATTAAAAAAAAAAAAATTAAAAAAAAAAATTAAATCCTTTTTTCCTAAGAGTACCTGTTCTGTGAACTACCTTGGCAAGCAGCTCATTACCTTTTAAAAGAGAGCAAGAGGCCAGGGGAAAACCCTCTGTTCTCTCACAGCAGAGCAAGCACAGATTCCAGCTTGCAATGCAAGGTAAGCTTTGTATGGCTTACACGAAATACTCAGTCGTATCACTTGGTTTCAGTTGTGGTGTTATTACATCAAGACTGAAATCCTTTTGTTTATTTAATCCTCCTTGTTGTACAACTTATTTTTGACTACAAAATCACAGACTGGCATATACAATCTCTGTGCATTGCAATGAACACCACTAAGTAGGAGAAAGAAAGATACTATGACGTGCCTTTAAAACACCAGAATGACTCTATGGCACAGTTGCTTAGTAGGTACGACTATTACTTTTACCTATCATAGAATCACGGAGTCGTAGAATGATTTGAGTTGGAAGGGACCTTAAAAGGTCATCTAGTCCAATCCCCTTGCAAGAAGCAGGGACACCTCCAACCAGATCAGGTTGCTCAGAGCCCCATCCAACCTGACCTTGAATGTTTCCAGGGATGGGGCATCTACCACTTCTCTGGGCAACCTGCTCCGATGCTTCACCACCCTCACTGTAAAAAATTTCTTCTTTATGTCCAGTCTGAATCTACCCTCTTTTAGTTTAAAGCCATTATCCCTTGTCCTATCGCTACAGAGTTTGTCCCCATCTTTCTTATAGGCTCCTTTTAGGTACTAAAAGGCCACAGTAAGGTCTCCCAGGAGCATCCTCTTCTCCAGGCTGAACAGTCCCAACTCTCTCAGCCTGTCCTCGTAGAAGAGTTGCTCCAGCCCTCTGATCATCTTCATGGCCCTCCTCTGGACTCTCCAGCAGGTCCACATCCTTCTTATGTTGTGGGCTCCAGAGCTGGACGCAGTACTCCAGGTGGGGTCCCACGACAGCGGAGTAGAGGGGCAGAATCACCTCCCTCAACCTGCTGGCCACACTTCTCTTGATGCAGCCCAGGATGCATCTGGGCTGCAAGCGCATGTTGATAGCTCATGTCCAGCTCTGCATTCATCAATATCCCCAAGTCCTTCTTGGCAGGGCTGCACTCAATCCCCTCATCCCCCAGCCTGCATTGATACCAGCGGTTGCCATGTGCAGGACTTTGCACTTGGCCTGGATGAACTTCATGAGTTTTGCACAGGCCCACTTCTTGAGCTTGTCCAGGTCCCTCTGGACAATATCCCATCCCTCCAGCATGTAGACCGCACCACATAACTTAGGGTCATCAGCAAACTGGCTGAGGGTGCACTCAATCCCACTGTCTGGGTCACTGAGGAAGATGTTAAACGCTATCAATGTAAGAAAGACTAGTAGTCAAAGGAAAAGGAAACCACTACCAAACCATGAGCACGATGCTAATGAAAACGTCTCATAAAAGTAATGAAAACGTCTCACAAAAGTAATCCTTTAGAATGTCAAAGTTTTGGAGCAGGAAGGAAAAGCAGAATACTAGTCCAGGATTAAAATATTGGGAAGCTACTTAATAAAAAACATTTTAAATATTTTTCAGAACATTCTCAGAGACCAAAAGATAAGGCTTGAAGAGTGGTTGCATGCATCCAGGAACACATTCAGTCTCAAGCACCTTGCTATCATTCAAAGTACACTTGAAATTTGGACTAAAATGGATCTGCTGAAAGCCTTTTAATCATGTTTTCAACCTCCTTAACTAAAACCAATTTGTTCGCTGAATACAGGGTGCACAGTGCACATCCATAAGAGAGGAGCAATCAGTGTATGCTTGCCTTCACCTGAGTAATGAATGAGGGTGCTAGTGCCTCTGCTTTCAGGGAGCTTTGGTGTACGGTTACAGGTAAAAAAAAGTAGGTTCTTAAAAAAGTTTGTACTCTCAGCACTCCACTAACATCAAATAATTAGCTCAATCGCCCTCAGTGATGTTTAGTTATGTTTCATATAAAGTGATTTGAAAAAGGATATGGTGGTTTTCTTAAGCGAAGTGGACCAAACTTCCCTGTAAGGTGTTTCTGTGCAGGCCCATCCATCCCAATGAAGATTTTTGGTGTGGGTAAGAAAGCAGCTTTGTCCTAAATCATGTGTTTAGAAGCTGAGTTCACCTATAAAGGCAAATTCAGGTGTAAAAAAAAGTCCAGGGCATGCTTGTAGCGTCTTTGGGTCAGAAGCCCTGAGGGATGCCTCAGCCTGCAGTGGGGTGACAAGCCCCTGGCCATGCTGGGGACAAAGTGAGTGGTGCCAGAGCACCTTCTAGGAGCTGCTGTCATTTTACATAGGTCATGCTCTGAGGTAGCTGAGCATGAAAATCCACTGTCTTCAGAGCCAGCTTAGGGAGGATTTACCAACAAGCAAATAACTATCTGAACTCAGGGCCTTACAGTGGGTCTGAAAGACACAACCATTACTGCTCAGATGGGTCACACAACTGAATTTCTGCCTGGCAATAGAAAGCTTGTGCCAGATTTGTGACATTTAGCAGCTTTGGAAAGACATGCACTGCAGCCATTTTAAAATTATGGTGAATTCTCTTTATTGTCCTGCACCGTCAGTGCAAGAGGTGCCACCAAAGAGGTGCCATCCATAGCCACATGCTTCTGCCTCTTCTCTTGCACTGACGGTAGACTCTGTGGCAGTGTATGGATCATTGATCTGAGCAAATGGAAAACCAGCTCTGCAGAGGAATGCTTAGTTTTCAGCTGGACCAGCAGTCTGACCTGACCCACACCCTTCTCTTTGGGATCAGCACAAGGAGGGAGATGAGAACAGGATTGCTTTTTTTAGCTGCAGTTTATGTCAAGACCAGGAAATTGTGGAGTTTGAGAGCTGCAAGAGAATGTCTTGCTTGGCGTGAAGTCTGACAGTGTGAAGCTAACCTCTTGGCATTTTTAAAGACATTCAAACCTGCAAACTGAATTGATCTCAGCTCAGGGCATTTTGTGCTGTGACCATGGTATTTTTACCTGGTGCTAAGAGACAAAAGAAAAAAAAAAATCAATTTACTTCTAGTTCAACCCAGGATTCAAACTGAGAGCTACACCTTTGTGAGTGATTTTCTGAGCAATTATTTGTTAAAGACATGCTCAGAAAAAATGTAAATTGCCAATGATCAGTGGATATGAGAGTCCCCTGCTGAGCTTCTGGTAGTGAAGTACTTTGATGCCTGTGTAGACTGTTATCCTCTTGCCCTCTGAATGCCTAAGCTGATGCAACACATTTGTTAGTTGGGCTCAGTTGCATTGATAATCCAGGCTCCACAAATGGTTACCTTCCTCCTTTAAATGTGGATTATTTTCCATGATGAGTGATTATTCTCAGTGAATGGCTTTTCTTACTTTGGAGGCACAGCCTGGCGCAGAGCTGGAGGGAGATGAGGCAGCAGGTGAGGAGTCCTGAGTATTCCTCAGCCAGAGCAGGTCCGTACTGGCTCACCTGCTCTTTACAGCCATGTTCACAGGACTGGTCCTTTTAGAAGTGGTTCAGAGGTAAGGAAAAAATCCTTTTAGCTGCCTGGGACATTAACATTTGTATTTTGCTCTATTGCGATTGTGCACAGCAAGCAAAAAAAGCAGTCTAGAAGTCATAAGAAAATGTATAAGTCAAGTGATAAAAAAGGAGATAATATTTCTCAGTCTTATTTTTTACTTCCACTGAACACAGCCGTAGGGAAATCGCAAGTGAGGGTAAAGGGAGGAGAATTATAGGATAAAAATGTAGCCTTTGATTATGTACATTTAAATAGATACATAAAGATACATCCATTTGTAGAGTAACTTTGCTTTTCAGCCCATTCTTTATTATAATATCTATTACAAAACCAACAAATTAGATTATATGTGTATGCGTCTTTCCAGATAGCTATAAGAAAATACATCCCTTAGGCAACATTGCAGGCTTTCTACATAATGAGCTATCTGATCAGAAGACAAGAGAATTATATACTCTCTCAGAACTTCAAACTAAAAAACACTCTTAAAATTAGCATATATTTATGAGTTATTTTAGTGGAGTTATCTATCTGACCCCCTGGAAACAATTGAAAGTCTTATTGATCTCCCTCTATCCTTTCTGTAAGCATGGAAATTATAACCCATACAGCCCGAATGTATCCTGTGGTTACAGGAGTTGCCGTTTCACTGAAGTATAACTCCAGGTACCAAGAAAGAAGGAATAAAGTCAAGGTAAAAAGAAGTTCTTTAAACTAATCTGTGAACAGACAACAAAAGTTTTATGTCAAGAAGAAAGGCAAATAGTAAAAAAAACACAAACAAAGGAAGTAATTGTAGCTCACCAAACTCAGTGCCAATGCTTTCGAGTTCACACAGTTAACCAAGTCATCTCCTGATCTACATGAGGCTCTGCCACCATACTATCCCCCTGTCACATGTCACTGTACTTTCTACCTTGTTTATTAACATCTTCCAAAGAAGATTAACATCTTCCAAATAAGATTAACATCTTCTTTAATGTAGAGACTAGGGAGTACGATATATACCAGAATTATTATTTACAAGAGAAAGACTCTTTTTACAGTGCGGGTCTTTTAATTTTTTTTTAATTATTTCATGTTCACTCCATTTCAGCTATCCTGGGTATCCCCAAAGGCTTTTTTTTTTATTTTATTCAAGATGAATTTGCACAATAGATGAAGTTTCTTATAATAATCAAGTTTTATTGACAATCCCTTTTTCCCTGGCTCTGTAAACTTTAATTGACATTTCAGGGTAAGCATCAAATAACGAAGATCTAATTAAATATTGACGATTTGAGGAATAGGAATAAATGTAATTCTTCTTTTTTTTTTTTTGCATTATTTCTGGCTAGTGGGAATTTCAAGCTAGATTTTTTTTTCATTCTTCTTATTGTAGAAAACCTTTCTGAATCAAATATTGATCAGAAATTACCAGCTGAAGAGTCTGTCTGTAGTTTTGCTTTGGCCCTAGAAATGTAGCAATGAACATATTCCTTCCAAGTTGAGTATTAACCTTCTGCCTGTCTTCTGTCTACCTCTGTGTTCCCCCAGGTTACCAAGATGTTGGCCGTGGTGGTAGTCCTATTTGCATTTCTATGGATGCCCTACCGCACACTGGTGGTGGTCAATTCCTTTATCTCCAGCCCCTTCCAAGAAAACTGGTTCCTGCTATTTTGCAGAATCTGTATTTATTTAAATAGTGCCATCAACCCTGTAATTTACAATCTCATGTCCCAGAAATTCAGAGCAGCCTTCAAGAAACTCTGCAACTGCCAGCAGAAACGGGACAAGAAACTGGCCAACTACAGCGTGGCCCTAAATTATAACGTCATCAAAGAGTCTGATCACTTCAGCACCGAACTGGAAGATATTACTGTCACCAATACCTATCTGTCCTCTGCAAAATTGTCCCTTGGTGATACGTGTTTGTCATCTGAGGTAACAGTTAATACATTTTAATGTCTGGTGTATAGTCCTCATGAACCAGAGCGTGTTCAAGTGCATGGGGCTGTGATGGGATAGCTTTCATCTGGGGCAGTGCAGTGAAGGACCAAGGAAGGCTGGTGGTGACAAATGATGCATCACCAAAAAGGGCAAGGTCACTGCATGGTGGGGAGGGAGAACTGCCTGGCTCTGGAAAGTGATGCTCTCAAAGTGCCTTGTGCCGAGCACAATGTGACCAAGAGGATCTGGGGTATGCGGAAGGAGGTGGAGAAACATGTAGGTTAAGCCTTACTCCCTGAGGAGTGGTGCTTGGGTACAGTGCCTCCCTGCGTGTCTGGCTGGAGGGTAAGCAATGGTGTCTGAGCTCAGTGATTCCTCCTGGGCCATGCTCTGGCTGCTTGTGGAAGGGCAATGGGGCATTTCCTTGTGCCTCACTCCTCTGCTCCAGCTTGGGGTTAGCTACCCCACTGCCACCACACAACTGGAGAGAAAAGAAGCCACAGATCTCCCCCACACCAGCACGCTAGTCCTGAAAGTGCTGAAAGCCACATCCATTTCCACGTTACCTGCATCATCCACATATGCAGCACAACTTTCTAACCCAGCCATCTTCTATGTGATCAGAGATATTACTGTTTTCACAAAGCTTTTTTACATAATGCTATCTAAATGCTGTTTATAAGCCTATATTCCTTAGATATTACAATATAGATGATCCACAGAGAGACTTAGCTCTTCATTTCCATTTGCAGATTGTATGAAAATTAAAAATATTTCTTTCTCAGTTTGCTTCTACTCTCCTAACTTTCAGGCCTGAAGCCCACCTTGCTCTGAGCGTGCAGTCATATAAAACCTTTGGATGCTCCAACCACCAACCTATGAAATGTAAAGGCCTTTCTGCTGACAGAATTGCAGGAGTTACCATATATCTCTACACACCAGTCTGCGTCCTACAAGAAGCAGCAGCCTCTTGGGGAGTGAAAATAACATACTATTGACTCTAATGGAACGAAGCACTTAACATAACTTTAAGCCGGTGAGTTGGCTTCAGTGGAATACCCAAATCCTTCGTCCCATGTATTGGCCTAAGATTGGTCTGTGCTCTCAGAAAGAGCGAGGCTGCCCAGGACATCTCCACGGATGTAAAGCAGGGCAGTGGACTATGCTCCCAGTGAAGGTGTGAGGTGAGGAGAGGACCTGCCCTCCTGTGTGGATGCTGCCTGTCCCAAGAGCGCTTTCACCGCACTGGGCAGTGCCAGCTGGAACCACTGCCAATCACAGTAACTGCCTGCTGTTGACTCCCTCATCCCACAGCAGTGCAAATCAAATCGTAGTCATTGTAACACGCTTCAATAAGCAGGTATCTGTGGGCAAACAGCATAAAATATTTTTTTCTTTCTTACTTTTTTTTTTTTTTTTTTACTTTGAACAGCATGAAATAGGAGGACCATTCAATGAATGTACAGGAGGGAATAAACAAATTTAAAAGTCAGTAGAAAGCTTTAAAAAAAAAAAATTTTTTTTCAGCAAGCTACGTTATAGATGTACCACTTCAAATGCAATTCTCAGCTGATGCTGAATTCTGTCTGAACTTGACAGGTATTGAAGAGTATTGGGCAGGCTTTTACTAGCTAATTTTGTCTTGGTTCAATAGTAATTATGTCTCAGATCACTACAGGGAGTACAACTGCAGTATACATAATGTCTAGGGAACAGAGGAAAATTCAGAGAAAGATGTAACTTTTTTTCATAGAATCATAGAATGGTTAGAGTTGGAAGGGACCTTCAAAGGTCATCTAGTCCAACCCCCCTGCAAGGAGCAGGGACATCCCCCACTAGATCAGGTCGCTCAGAGCCTCATCCAACCTGGCCTTGAATGTTTCAAGGGATGGAGCTTCCACCACCTCTCTGGGCAACCTGTTCCAGTGATCCACAACTCTCATTGTGAAAATTTTTTTCCTAATATCCAATCTAAATCTACCTTCCCTCTATTTTAAAACCATTACCCCTGGTCCTATCACAACAGGCCCTACTGAACAGCCTCTCCCCATCTTTCCTGTAGGCCCCCTTGAGGTACTGGAAGACCGCTATCAGGTCTCCCGGGAGCCTCCTCTTCTCCAGGC
>JAAGAY010012587.1:8224-44715 GCA_011801015.1 Ardeotis arabs
ATATATATATATATATATATACGCATATATTCCAAACCCCAACAAAACAAAAAGCTCATACTTAGTGTAGTGGAAGTGAAATAGTGACACCTGTCATGCAAAGCAGAGTTGATACCAGGCAGCTTCCCACTGTCACCTTGTGACACTGCATCAGTAAGCAGTCTTTGGAAAGAAATGGTGTGAGGCTCCTTTTAATTTTTTTGCAGGAGAATGCAAAGTATGTGTTAGCTTTTATGAAAAGGCATAACTGTGCATCATTAAAACTATCATTTAAGAAGAAAGGGCAGAGATTTAACACAACAACGAAACTTAAGTAGTAGAGGCAGGAATGCATTATTTCCTCTACTTTTGTGCCTTCTTTATGCATGCTGTTTTCATCAAAGTCATATTTTTAGTGGTCTCATTATGCTCCACACTCATGCTATTAAAGTGGCTTGTGTTAACTTTGGCAGTTAAAGTGCAGTTCTGCTCTGAAAAATTAGACATCATTAGAGGGACGTCTTGTTTATGTGCTTTCTAAATTGCTTGGCAAGTTAGCAGTGTGTCATCTTTTAGTCTTTTTTTTTTTTTTTTTTTTTTTTCTTTTCTTTTGACAGTCTAATCTTCAATCAGAGCCTAACATCTAATAATAAAACTGAGTCTTTGGGAAGTAAAGACATTTGTCTGACGGTTAATCTGTGTTCCCGTTGAAACACTTGCAGCTATGTTGCTTTACATAAGTTCCGATCAGTAGTGTCTATGAAAATCTAACAAATCCTTGTCTGGATGTGGAGGGAGGAACTGTATACAGCTTACAGTACAAAAGTGAGCACAGGAGCAGGATAGGTGGAGGTCACTCAAAATACTCTTCAAGCAGCCTCAACATCAGTCTCATTTTCATCTACCTATGTACAGGCCTCACAGATTGCTCTGGCAGGCGTGTTAGGGCACAAGCAGTAAGACCACTGAATTGAACTTGCATCGCTTGGGGATCATTGCTGCCCAGAGGAAATTCTGATGTTGGAGCCTTGCTTTTTCGGGAGGGAGGGGTATTTGTTCCTTCTCCTGTCATCTTGTCATTCAGTATTGGATTTAACTCTACAAGAAACAGGTGCAGCTCTCCTTGACTTTGTCAGAAGTTGCATCTGTTTCTTAGCGAGACTGAATCTGGCACCTAAGCCTCTCTGATCTCCTTTCACTTGGATGAATAATTGTTGTGTACATATTCACATTTTTAGAGTTGTTCTCAGTGTGTGCGTGCTTTTCTGTTTATTAATTGCCTGCTTAGGAGGAAGTGCCTTACAGTTATTTTGTGGGGATGTTTGACACTGTGAAGGAAAAATACAACATGTGCATGTGTGTTTGCTTTCAGATTCTTTCTGTATGGCTCATTAAAGATGAGAAAGCAGAGCTGTGCATTAAGTGATACAGACTGAAAAATAACGCAGCATCTGTGTGTGTATGTGGATCTGGAAGTAGCAGAGGATCGCACTGCCTTTTTGCCTTTAAGTCATAATTCAAAGTTACCAATCTCAAAAGTACCAAATACCCAACATTAAAATATAGTACTGTATAAAAGGTGCTATACTGTGGGAAAGAAAGATCATTTTGGTACCATGCCTGCCATGCCCATGTTCTAAAAACTCAAAAGGAGTCTGCATTTAGCAGACTAGGAGAAAAGGATTTTATGAGAAGGAAATGGTCTCATTTGGAGTTCTTTGTTCAGGCAAGTCAGGGTAGCAGACTCTTCTCCATCGCAGCATTAGACTCTGGGGTGATCTTTTCCAAGGTCCTATTTCTGCCCCTACTTCCACACTTTGCAAAGAGTGTATTATAAATACAGATTAAAAATATCCTTAGAAGTTAAATTATTCTTAGTTGTTCAGCTTTCTACATATCTTATCAACGGCTGTTCTATTTGTAGTAGTGTTCAAAATTATTAAGCTGTGTTTTTACTAGTAAACTGTTGGTATTATACATAAGGAAATCTGTATCTGATATTTCAGTTCAGATACCTCTTCACAAAACAAATTATTGGGATGCCATTTTGTCAGTTTTGGTGCCATTTCAAATCCAAATGCAAGGCCTGATTCACAGCTGATGGATTGGTGATGCTTCCCTGGTTTTAGTAAGGATACACCGATAATAAGCAGCTGAGTTTCTGAACTAACACAGCTAAATATTCAGCACTTATTAGAATCAGGTCTTTGAGCGCGGAATAAAAACTGTTACCATCATCTAGAATTTTATCCTAATTCTTAAGGTGCTATCTCCAATGAAGAGAAGACAGCTTGGAGAGGTCACAACAATAGCAGAAGTTTCACTGGTAGCAAGTCTGTCATTTTGTCTCTATCTGAATAGGCCTTGTTGCAGTTCTCACCTGTGGACAAGAGTGATTGTGATATGCTTTCTTCTCTGCTGTGTCTAATGAATGACTTTTTAGTAATTCCATGTAATGTTGGCTGCAGGGAATAGATGAAGGCCCGGAGGGACTCAAGCTGATCTCTGATATTATTCGAGAGAAGATGGGAATAGACATCAGTGTGCTGATGGGAGCTAACATTGCCAATGAGGTGGCAGCAGAGAAATTCTGTGAAACCACGATAGGTACTGTTCCAAGTAATTAGAATGTTAAAAACATGTTTCTGTCCTCACAGTTGCACACCACATAGCTCAAATTTAATTGTTTTCAACATTAACTGGTTGTTATCAGAAACTGTTGAGTTCTTCTTATTTTAATGTTGAATTTCCTAGAATGTTTTTACTTCTAAAAAATACTAGGACAATACTGAGGGAGAGAGAGGAGTGCAGTTCTATCTAGTCTCACTAGAATTTTGACCTTAGCAGGTGAAATACTAAACATGCTTTTTATCACCCTCCACATAACAAACTGCTTTATTTTGTTACTGTGCTTAAGATTTTTCTTGAGTCTGCATGGCTTTAAAGGATAAATGATTATATATTCTGTTCTCCAGCTCAGGTGTTACAGTGACAGATGGTGCCTTTATGCATGTTTAGGTTGTTGTGGTTTTTTTAAGGTATAATTATCTTATTTTAATTTCTCAGAATAATTAGTTCCCCCAAAAGCTAGACATAGTTTCAGTTCTGTGTTGATGTCTGCACACCTTTGCAGCGCAAAGTCTTGGATTTCACAGTGTCTAGATAGGCATATATCTGTGTCTGCATACAGATAGTCATACATAATAGCACAGAGTTCATGTTATTTTTTCAGTGTTCATTTTTACAGTTTGTGCATTTTTAGCTTTGTAACCTCTCATTAACAGCTTTTGCATTGAACTCATTTTTGAGTGGTTGAATTACCTCTTAGTGCTTAGAAACATTTGTCAGTGGCAGCATGCTCAATTAATAAAACATCCTTGACATGCCTGTATCAGTAGGTATTTTTCTGGAATGCAGGCCTTAAAAATAATTTAGAATTGCACC
Source organism: Ardeotis arabs (assembly GCA_011801015.1). NCBI lineage: Eukaryota > Metazoa > Chordata > Aves > Otidiformes > Otididae > Ardeotis > Ardeotis arabs. The sequence continues at coordinate 11,648 of JAAGAY010012587.1, forward strand.
TGCTGTGTTTTTAATTCACCTTTGTTTTATTATTAACTGTTCTTTTTCAAGAGAATGATCAAAAGAGAGTATAGAGAATTAATGGAATTGTTATTTTGAATCTATTGCTGAGCACACAATGAATTATGAAGCAGTCCAGAGTAACTCGGTGCAGAGCTTTTAAGTGTGATGTAGACGTGTCCTTAGTGACTTAAAGCAGGAGTCTGTTTAGGATGAAGATAGAACAACCTTATCTCTGCTTTTAAGTATTTTGGCTTGCACGAGAAAGGTTAAATAACACCCAAATAAATTATTCCTTTTTTAGCCTTCCTTTCTCTCTCTCAACAGGTAGCAAAATCTTGGAAAATGGCCTTCTCTTCAAAGAACTCCTGCAGACTCCAAACTTCCGAATAACTGTAGTAGATGATGCAGATACGGTTGAGCTTTGTGGTGCTCTGAAGGTAAGATTAACAGGCTGCAGTTGGTACACAGATGGAATGGTGATCCCTGTAGAAAAAAGAGGGTATTTTCATTTAAAGAATTAAGTTTGTTGTGCTTTATATAATATATAAAACTGCTACATCACACTTCCAGAAGAACCAGATGGGAAATTCGGGAGCAACGTGTTCTGAGAGTTGGATTTTAGGCCATTGTCTCACCATCTCCCAAGTTCTTTTTCTACATCTTTCACTTAGCTTACACATGGCCATGATCAAGCATTGATTTCATGTAACTGATCAACGTATTTCTAAACCCATTTTAGTTCCCTTTTTCTTTTTGCAACAGTGTGTTCTCAAAAAGAAAAGGAGAAAGAAGTTGACATTAATCCTTTGTGTCGGTTGACAAAACTATTCCTCTCTTCAATGTCTCACACAATGTGAGCACTCTTATATTTTATATTTTGTGGATATACACTGCATAAGGTTGCTGTGGATAACCGCATACAGAAATGACTTGAATAGGAAGAAAGCTGTTTCAGACCGTTACGCATCAGGAATGTTTTTGGTAACAAAATTGAGGCTGACAGGAAGAAAATACTAGCTTAAACATATTCTTATTGCTATTTTATTTCAGGTTAATTTACAGGCCATTTGTGAAAGGAAGGCATTAGTCTCTTGGCATCCTGGCCAATTGTACTGTATTTCATGTTATCTGATACCTATCCTGGAACCATTTCTGATGGATGCAGTGGTTTAGTAGATAATTTGGCTTACTTTTTTTTTTTTTTTATATTTTTGATAATATTTTGTATTGCTTTCTTTTCTCTGTTGAAATTATGTGTAAACAACACCGTTCACTTGCAAAGCTACCAAGCCAATGAATGATGTCTTTAAGCTAAGGAGTTCTGATTCCTGCTCAGCAGGACGTAGATTGATAGCTATAATAACATAATTTTTGGCATGCTGGTTTTCTTGATAATTTTGTCTTGAGAGCTGTCATACTGGAAGTCCTGAGAAGAACGAGGTCATGGGTCTGTGCACCGAGCTAATGGGATATACTTTAGTGTAACATGCTTTGGAGTTACTGCATTTATAGCAATTTCTCAAGATTATGGAGCTCGTAATTTGGCTTCAAAGCCAATATATATATATATATATTATCAGATAAGACCCTTCCAAGGTCGATGATCTAGCACCCTGCACATGCCCAGTTAGTTGCTGACAGGCATCAAAGCCACAAAATACCATCTCAGTCCTGCTTCTGCAGAGTGGAAACTGGTGTCTCATTCTTGCAAAGTCTGCAACGGTTGCAGCAAAGCTCGCATCTTCTGCACCAAGAAATGTTTAAGGCAAATGTCTACTCATCTGTCTGCCACAATCTCAAATAAAATTTTATTAAATTCATATTTTTAAAGGTAATTTTTCATTTAAAAATCTTTCTAGTTTAATCTTAAATCTTGTGCTGACAGCATGTAAATAACTTCCTGAGCTGTTTTTAACGCAAACATTGCAAAATTGTATTAATGCATTTGGAACATTTTCTTTCTCTGAAAGAAAATGAAGAAGCTGGAATTAAACAGATGGGTCTGTTTTTATTGCCTGTGCAAAGCAAGATGTGAATAGCAAAGTGTAAATTTGAGGGTTTTTTTCTTAGAAGTTGTATGTTCTTCTTATTAGAAGAATTGTTTGCTAAGGCTAACAACAAGCAGTTTGCTTTTTTATGATTAATCGCATAATCTTTGTATTAAAAATGTGAAAAATAAGCATTTTTTCATGAGATTGTTTTTAGAGAAAAATCTGAAGTGTAGCTTCTGTCAGCTGACAGTTACTTTGTTAAACCTGGAAAGTTACTTCATGAAAAATAGTAAAAGCCAGCATTATTTAACTTGCTGGAAGAAGGAAATTCCTATTTTGGAAGATGGCAGTGTGGTATTGTGTGAAGAGACAGATATAAAAAGAGAGGTTCTACTCTCTTTCTATAGCAATGTCTATTGAAAATGTCAGCAGCGTCACTGCAAACTACAGCTTAGAGGACAGAAGTAGGCAGGCACACATGTCGGACCAGACTGTCTTTTTGCATGTGGAAACAGTAAAAGCAACTCCTGTGTTGGTATTTAAAGGATAGAATCATAGAATTATAGAATGGTTAGAGTTGGAAGGGACCTTTAAAGGTCATCTGGTCCAACCCCCCTGCAAGAAGCAGGGATATCTCCAACCAGATCAGGTTGCTCAGAGCCCCGTCCAACCTGGCCTTGAATGTTTCCAGGGAATGGGGCATCCACCACCTCTCTGGGCAATCTGTGCCAGTGCTCTGCAACCCTCACTGTAAAATTTTTTTTCCTAATATCTACTCTAAATCTATTCCCCTCTATTTTAAAACCATTACCCCTCGTCCTGTCACAACAGGCTCTGCTGAAGAGTTTTTCCCCTAAGAAATAGTACGCTATGAGACATAGTATATTCTCCCAGTTTCTGCATTTTTCTATAAATACCAGCTTGGGAAAAGGAGACTTTTCTGGTATTTCTGGTATAATAGACTAGATCTTGTTAAAAGTCTAAAGACTTACCTCGCTCTTTATTTCTGCAAGCCTTTCTAAGCAGGGAAGATTTTCAATGTGGATGGTTGCCTAAAGGTTGGGAAAAAATACAGAATGGTAACAGAGAGTGCTCTGAGTACAGCTTTCCTTTACAATAATGATAATTTTAGGTTTTGAATTTTTTTTGAGGCTTATTTGAATTCAGACTGTAATAATAGGTATTGCAGCTGGGTGATCATGAAAGAAAATGTGCTTGATTGCTATTTATATACATATACATATGTATGTACATATATATATAGAATATTCACTTCATTTACTGTATTTATTTTTTCTGACAATGGGCTGATGGAGATGTACAGAAGTATAGAAATCAGCCCAGTGAAACTGCAGCCTTGTGTCAGCTTGGAGACTGACTGAAAGGCAATGGCAGTCACTTTACAAAATCTGATGATACTGAGGAAGAACAGCTGTCTAGAGTAACTTGTTGTCTGTAGAGACAAGAAGTGCTTGGCATGTTCTTCTCTATCAGGATTTTTTTTTCTTTTGAGGACTGAAGCACATTGCATGTTTATTTGTTGACCTTTTCTAAGCGCTGAGGTCAGAAATTAACAAACTTCAAATTTAGATAGTTCGGTTTCAAGGTGTCCAGTTGGCTTTACAGGCAGCCTGACCCAAGGCGACCTAGAAGTTCCAGCTGCTGTTTGCCAGATGATGAAGGAGCCTTCCTAGGAAGTACTTAAAGGTTATGACACCACTGTAAGAGTGGTAAGAGTATATATGCAGCTATGCATATATATGGATGTCCTCCCAGATGCTGATGGATGTGATACTGCAGAGTAGCACAGACCTAAATTTACCACCTCTGAGGTGTCCTTAGAGTCTTTAGTGCCTGTGCCAGCGTATATGGTGTTACAATCAAACAGCACAGACGTGAGGCAAGACAGCTGATGTATAAACCTAGCAGCATACTTGAGAGGCAATAGAAACATTGGTAGCTGCGTTCTTGGGTGTAAACTGTACTGGAATCACTTACCCAGTGCAGTGGTGACAGGAGTGAGTGTAAGGTAAGGAGAAGTGAGAATCTAATATCTGGGTATGGCAAAATGGCCATGCTCCAGCTGCCTAATGCATTTGCTCACGGATCTGGAGAGTTAAACTCCCTCAACTCCCAGTAGCCAAGGACCAAGACAGAGGTGACCATTACTGTAGGAAGGAGAAGCAGCAGCAGCTGTAGTTGCCTTTCAGGTTGCTTCAGGCACGTCTCTAAACCTTATGGCTCCAGCTTAGCCTTGAGCAAAGAAGTAAGAAGTACAACAATGATTTGTTTTTTAGCAGGTTATGTACTCCAGCATTATTACTTATAACGGTGGTCCTGTAGCACCAGTGGGTTTACAGCAGTTACTGTTGGATAGTCAGTCTAGGTACTGTAGGAGTTGACTGTGGTAATTACTCTTTCCTGAGATTAAGTGGAAATGAAATCCATTATTTACATTCAAGTTTGCCAGGAGCAAGCAAGCAACTTATGTTTGACCTCTATGACAGCCCTGCTGATACTGTCTTTGATTTGTTGAGTCTTCGTTTGACCTTTCTCAGCCATGATGTGAAGCAAGGAGCTTCTCCAAGTTCATGTGTAAGTAAGAGGGAAAGCACTGAGCTGTGACACTACCTCAGGGAAGGCTGGATGTCCCAGGTGAATTAATATTTCTGCTTAGTTCTCTAATGATCCATTTAATTATGGAGAGGTAATGGTTGCCTCAGAAATGGCCTCTGAAGCTGTCTTCATGAGCACTCCACAAACTTACTGAGTAGGACCATAAATTGGATGTTTCTGAGCACTGAGTGTTTAAGAGACCAATCTGTCAGCAAAGTCTATGGAGTTGTTAACCTTGGTTCCTTGGTCATCTATTGGCCTTGCATTTGTGACCTCTGGCATGTTTGCAGTAGATCATGTGCAAATAAAAGACACTTTTTGTTATTTGCTCTGACACGTATGGTGAGCACTGCCTGGCATCAACCTTGATTTTTCTGGAGTAAAGCTTCACTGTAAAATAACTGAGTCCAGTCCTTGCCTAGGTTCTAGAATAACTAGGACGAGGACTAACGCCAGCTTCTGGATACCAGACTGGCTAAAGACTCACCTGTTAGTGCAAAATATTTTAGTAGCTTAAAACTATATGCAACATAAAAACCACGGTGTGCTTCTTGCTTACAGGATGCATGCTTTAATATAAAAAGCTGTTACTGTTGAGGTGGGATAAATGAGTTTGCTCAAGCGTGAAGTAGTTTTGAGAGCTCTGAATCCCTCAGGCCAGGAGGAACACTGTGTTGCAATCATTTTTGGGTTGTTGTGACAGTATTTTTGAAGCTTTGGAACAACAGGTTTGTCTGTAGGCTAAAGTCATCCTTGCTCATTGGGCCCTCAGACCCACATGTTGTGTATGCAAATACAGTCAGACTTTGAGCTCACAAAAATGTGGGCTCTCTGTTCTTGCGCAAATGTATACCCATTGCCTTTGCAGGACCTCTTATAACTCCAGGTGTAGGCTTTGGCAGAGGCAGCGTTCAGGATCAACCGTATCAGATACAGAAAGATGTTTTGGCCAGATAGATACACAATTCTCCCCCCGCCCCAGTCTGCTTCTCAGAGGATCGCTATAGTGCTAGTGCCATTAGGCTCCTCTGTGTTGATTTGTGTTTTGTTTATGCATCTTCCTGAAACAAACTTGACTTAGTGCCTGCACTCAGAGATTTCAAGTACCAAGCTGCCTGTTTTGGTCTTGTTTTGGACAGAAAGATGACTCAGTCTCAAGTTTTGAGAGATTTTTTTGTTGTTGTTGTTGTGTTGTTTTTAAAAGATCTGGCTCATCTTTCAGTAAGGTGTAACTTTCAATGTGGTGTAATTCAGTTCTCTACAGTATATTAGACACAAGAGATAGATTCTTCAGTGATTTAAATGAAACAAGATGGTAGAGCTTGTAAATTCATAACTGTGGTCTGAGAGTTATGTAGACCAGGCTATAACAGTTTCCTAGGTGTCAATGGGTGTTCTAGAGCATAATCAGTTGTCTTGTTTCCTCATTACTTGCAAACTATGTGTAAGAACATACAATGGGGATATTGCACAAACAAGGAGCTTAGTGTTTCAGAGTTAGACTCACAACTTCCCTTCTTCCCTACCCCATTTCCTTGGAAGTAATTAGTCTTGGTATGACTTGCTTAAAACAGTATTTCTGTTGTTCCAACGACAAACATTGCAAAAGATAGAAGTAGACAACAAAATACCATAGGCCAAGCCATACTGTAAATTACGATCAAGTAGGCTGCTTCAGAGTGGAAAGGAAAGTCAAAGTATGCAAAGTTGGAGGGAAGGGAAAGCTTTAGTGTTGGAGTGTTCAAGAAGTACGTGGAAAAAGCCAAAAAATGTTTTTGTTTTTAGCTGGTGTAAAATCTAGTTAAATGAGTTATCCTGTTTGAAAACTTCTTACATATCGGTTTGACTTCCTCTTGCTTTGCCACCAAATGAACAAATTGGAGGTTGCTCTGGTAGAGGTGGCTCATGAAAACGTACCTTGACTGAATTGTCACAGCCAAGATTTAAGCCAAGATGATCTAAAGTAACAGTTTTAAAAGTCTGATTGTCTTTGGCTGCTTCAGGTCTGAAGTTGAGATATCTGTCTGCAATTTTTAAGGTCACCTTTAGACCTCAGCTAGCTGCTCAATAAGCAATGACTCATCTTCTGACCTCGTTTGACTGAGAATCACCTAGCCACAACTGGCCACACAGCACTGCAGCTGCCTGCAGTTTTTGGTTATTACAGTCAAAAAAAACAAAGCAAAATCAGGTGTTAATTAGGTTGTTGCTTTCATTAGCAACTTCTGACTGTTGCTGCTTCTTCAGTAACCGTTAAAGTTCACAAATTATTAAATTAAAATTGTTTAAATTGTTCACAAATGATTGTTCACAAAGAAACAGTACATTCTTTGTAGAAGGCTGTCACGGGGGGGAGGCGTGGGGATGGGACAAGAAAACAACCCCACAGCATTTTTTGCTTAGGAAAGGTCTACCTGTGTCATGAAGCTTCTGGAAACCCTTGATTAACTATTAGTGTTATGGGAACTCTGCATACTTAAAAGAGCTGAGTATTATTAGCTTGGCTGAATTTGGTCCCTTAGCATATCAGCATTGAAGTCAATGAATGTTTCTTAGATTCAGTATTACTTTAATCATAAAGAAAATATGGATAAAAGGGCCATTGGATTTTAGCCTAGCTTTACCCGTACCTCCAGGCAGGAAGGTATCAATCTAGATAAAACCTTGTTTGAGTGTAGTGTAGTACCTCTAGGGCAACTTGTTCCAGGCCTTTAACTATGCTTTTATCCTTGGAAATACTTAGTAATGTAAGATGTGTCATCTTTTTAAAGGTTATACCATAAACCCCAAACAAAAAAAAAAATACTCCACAAAAAAAAAAAAAAAACAAAACCAAAAACAAAACCAACAACCTAGTCTTGCATTAAGACAGTATTTGCAGTTGTTAAGGACATCTGCACTCTGTCTGCTGGTGTCTTCCACGATTCTGTAAGCAATAATTGACTCATTTCCCATTTGTTTTTTCTTTTCTTATTAGAATATAGTGGCAGTAGGAGCTGGGTTCTGTGATGGCCTTTGCTGCGGTGACAATACCAAAGCTGCTGTTATTCGCCTTGGCCTAATGGAGATGATTGCCTTTGCCAGAATTTTTTGCAAAGGACAGGTGTCTACTGCCACTTTCCTGGAGAGCTGTGGAGTTGCTGATCTCATCACAACATGTTACGGTGGCCGGAATCGACGTGTAGCAGAAGCATTCGTTAAAACTGGAAAGGTACCTTATTCACTGGGTGAAATCCATTGTTGCAAGTGCTAGCAGTCCTGGTTTGCTGGAGTAGTAGTACAGTTACTTGAGACATGTTAGCTGTACTGAGTGAGTACTCTTCTCTTTCCTCTTATTTTTGAGTGTGTTACAAGGCCAGAATGAGTGTAAAGGTGTTAAAAAGAGGGGATGATTGAAAAAATTAAAAGCTGGAAAGATAAGGTGTTGGGAGATGCAGACTTAAGAAGGAGAGTTTTTACAAACAAGAATATAGAAGGATATTCATAAAATCAAAGAAAGGTTTAGGTTGGAAGGGAACTTTTAATGGCCGTCTAGTCCAACCCTCCTGCAAGGAGCAGGGACATGTCCAACCAGATCAGGTTGCTCAGACCTCTGTCCAGCCTGACCTTGAATGTTTCCTGGGATGGGGCATCCACCACCTCTCTGGGCAGCCTGTTCCAGTGTTTCACCAGCCTCATTGTAAGAAATTTCTTCTTTATATCTAGTCTAAATCTACCCTCTTTTAGTTTAAAACCATCACCCCTTGTCCTATCACAACAGGTCCTGCAAAAAGTTTCTCCCTGTCTTTCTTATTAGCCCCCTTTAGGTACTGGAAGGCTACTATAAGGTCTCCTCAGAGCCTTGTCTTCTCCAGGCTGAACATCCCCAACTCTCTCAGCCTGTCCTTATAGGAGAGGTGCTCCAGCCCTCTGATCATCTTTGTGGCCCTCCTCTGGACTCTCTCCAGCAGGTCCATGTCCTTCTTATGTTCGGGGCTCCAGAGCTGGACGCACTACTGCAGGTGGGGTCTCATAAGAGCAGAGTAGAGGGGCAGAATCACCTCCCTTGACCTGCTGGCCACACTTCTTTTGATGTAGCCCAGGATGTGGTTGACCTTGGCTGCAAGCCACATTGTTGGCTCGTGTCCAGCTTTTCATCCACCAGTACCCCCAAGTCCTTCTCCTCAGAGCTGCTCTCAATCCCTTAATCCCTCAGCTTGTATTGATACCAGTGGTTTCCCCAACTCAGATGCAAGACCTTGCACTTGAATATTACATATGACCTTACATATTATATGCTTACTCAAGTATGCTTTTGAGAAGGAAGAACCCTCAGTAACATGTGGGTTTGGTTTTGTGTTTGTTTTTTTTTTCCATCCATGTGATGTTGTCAGGCTTATGAAAACTTTATCATACCTCTCCTTTTCTTCCTTATTTCCCCCTCCTCTGTTGTTTAGTCTATTGAAGAATTGGAGCAAGAAATGTTGAATGGTCAGAAACTGCAAGGACCACAGACTTCTGCAGAAGTGTATCGCATCCTCAAGCAGAAAGGAATGCTGGAAAAGTAAGAAGAGATAAAACAAGTTCCACATACCCCTCTTTTATCTCCATAACTCTTTTTGCATTTTTAGTTTTGATATCTTCATTAAGGTAATAGCCAAAAAGAAAATCACTGTAATAAGAGTAGCTTAATCCCCAGTTAAAAATCAGAGAGAAATGAATAAAACCTCAAAATAATATTGCTGTAGAGCTAGTAGTGTAACATTAAATTTGTGAATGCCGTTCTGTTTACAGAATGTATTATCGCCTCCTGCTATCATAGAAAAGCATAGCAAAGTGTGTTTTAACTTGTGAAAAGAATAAAATACATGAAAATACAAGCTGAGTTTCTTAAAGAGACTTGTGAAGAGACGCTACAGCTCATTTCATAGTAGTAAATTCGTTGCTTATCTTCAGGGAGAGGATCTTTGTTATTAAGGATCTGTATAGCTGATCAGCTGAACAGAGTGTCTGCTTCTATCCACAAGGATTCTAGCTTAGATACCACAGTTCCCTTTCTTAATGTGACTTCCATTTTGCTGTAGGATAAAACCTGCCATCTGCTTGTGTAGGTCAGGGTTTTTTTTGTGGTATGAAATTAAGCATATTGTCCTGGCTTGTTCATTTGTATTCGAGTCAGAACATGTATGATTCGTAAAGCCACACACACAGTTGTCTCCTTATGAGATTAAGTGATACGTTATCTCTCTCTGTTCCTATTTGTAGAGGAGGCAAAATTGGAAAATAAGTGACTGCCAGTCAGAAGACCAAGCCTTGTTACTTTTTTTCTAAAGCAGTTTTTTAAAATCTAGTTTTAAAACTAGACTGGATCAGATACCTTAAGTTGCTTATTTTTAACATTATCTTTGGGAGTAAGGCACCGAAGTCTGTCTCTGCAGTGTACAGTAATTAAGCTAACTGCAGAACAAAATCTAATTAAAATGTTGGCTTCAGTCTTTGCTGTTTATGATTCCCTAAATGAGACAGGATGCTGTGTTTGGAGAGTTTTTTTTGTTTGATTTGGTTTGGGTTTTTTTCCCTGTTCTGTCTTAAAACAAATAGAGTGCATTATAGAAGACTTTGGGTTGTGTTTATAATGAAAGATATGAAAACAGAGTGTTACTCATTTCTGTTTGGTATACCAACATATATGTGTCAGTTCTTCATAAAAGGTCTCATTCAAGAAGATTTTTGAAACCAACTTTCAAAGTGTTTTTCAAAAATTCTCTTGCTACTGCTTTAAAACACAAAACACAGTAAAACAGCTGTGGTTTCAAAGTGAAGAGGTAAGAGTCTAGTAAGAGTAAAATTTCATACTCTCATCTTACAAAAAGAATCCCAAGGCTATGTAGAAATAGGCAAAAGTCAAAGTTCAGTAGAAGAACCTTGGTAGCAGGGTTGATGCCTATTGATATTTACAGTGCTATTTGTTTTTTCATTTCAGCAGTTGTAGAACTAGCCCTCTTAATGTGCTCAAACATGAGATGCATTTGGAGTTTTCTGGCCATGAGCCTGCAGTCAGCCTTGATTCTGCTTTCCCCGTGTGAAGTGTACTAGACCTAGGCACAGCAGAGTAATGTTCTCTGTGATAAACAGCAAGACTTGTGTATCAGGATGTGGTTTGTAGTAGTGGTACTTCTTCACTGAGAAGTAATTGCCAGCACTGTATCTAAAGCTACGTGAAACTTGCTTTTGATTCAGAAGGTTCATGTGTTTTGTGGCCACCTCTAGTAAAATCTCACATAGGCATAATAAATTTTATTTTAGTACCTACATTTAAGTTGTTACGGTAGAAGCCAGGCCCCTCCAACCCAATATATTATACAAAATGAGTGAGGCATGTTACACATGGTTACTTATTAAATCTTAGAATCATAGAATACTTAGGGTTGGAAATTTTTTTTCCTGCATATTTCCTAGTAAGGGTTTTGCAACCTAAACAGTGTAGCATTGGATTTGAAAGAGCAGTTATGTGGCTATATGTTAATTTTGGTTCCACTGATGAAATAAAAACAAAAATCAAGTCAGTTGAATTGACCTGAGATAGCTTTTGCTATTGCTGCTATTTTTGTCTTATTCTCCACAAAAATAAAGCAAAAGAAGTGGGCATGCATTCATAGCAGGACATTAAAATGTTTCAGATAATTCAAAATGTAGCATTTCATTTTTGAGCACTTGTAATAAAAGTCATAGAAACAATGGACTAAATTCACAAGCGTGTCCATGTGCTTTTTTCCCCCAGTAATGCAAAGTATTGCATTCAGGCAAGTACAAATCTTGAATCTGCCCTGAGAAAGCAGTAGTGGCCATGCTGTTAACAGTACTTGGGAATGGCTTCTCTTGTGACCTCTGGCTCACTTTGAGGAGTTTGGTTCAGAGCTGTGTGGTGATACCAGGGTTGTCTTGGTGTAACACATGCTAGCAGAGTGTGTGGGCAAGCATATATGGTGCTCGGTACTGGTTGGGGGTTCTGCTCAATGCTGCATTTGTACATTACAGATAAAGCTTTAGAGGGACTGATGGGACCGCTTTCCTGAGGAGAAGGTCCTAGTCTGGATGTATTCTGAATCACTAAGAAATTAACTATTTCACCATCTCCAATGCTCCCTATTTTTAATTTCAGTCAAAGTAACCTAGTGTGTTTGGACGAAATTTATCAATATAAAAGGCCACACTGAAGTGGCATGTTTATTCTGGTGAATTAATTCTGGATAATTAATACCTGAAATTCACCAGGCTCTGTATGAAAATGGGACCTGTCTGGCTGCCACTGTCCAGGATGGACAGAAAGCAAATAAAAATTTCTGTAAAGCATCTTGGCTGTAACAAGCCTTGAGATTGTGAGAGAAGCCTGAATAATCTGAGGCTTGTTGGAAATGTGGCCAATTTAAAAAAGCGAAAAAGAAGAGATAGAATTTAGTGTTTCAAAATCCACATTTAATTTTGGACTCTTATTAAAAACTTGACCTTCAATTTCTTCTTGCGTCTCTTTGTGTCATATTCTGCAATTGTATTATCAAATTATTGCTCAGACATAACGCATAACTGATGTGCCAGTCATCCTTTTTAACTATAGATGAGTACTGCTATAAGAATGTCAAGGAAAGATGCAAGTGTGTTTTATTTTTTAATTTTTTAGATCACTTAATGGTTGTGCCATACATAATGAATGTTGCAGGCTCCATTATAGCTAGCTAGGCTTCTGAGAGTGACTCATTGTGGAGATTCATGTAGGTTCTGTATTTATCCAGCACTTTTCAGCCCGACGTTAGCACTTGACAAATACTAAAAGAAATTGATTTTTCAAGTCTCTCTCTTCCTCTCCTTCTCCTCACCTCATTTTATTTTCTTCCATGTTACAGTATAAACTTACGCTGCGTTTGCTTTCCCCACCCTGTTTCCTCAGGTTTCCGCTATTCACTGCTGTGTATCAAATCTGCTATGAAGGGAAGCCTGTCAGAGAGATGATATCCTGCCTTCAAAGTCATCCAGAGCACATATAAAATCAATCAGACCATCGTACTGATGCAGCTTTCTGCCTTCCAAATTTATTTCTGGGTTCAAGTGGATGTATCATTAAGCTTCGTTCAAAGCTGCTCACTAGGCAACAGTAACAACGTGAATGTCTCTGAATGGGTATTTTTTGTTTTACAGCCTAGTTTGGCATAGCATGCAGTGTTGGCTTGGTGGTTGTCGTTTTACTGGCTAAAATACAAATGTTTTCAGATGCGCAATGCAAAAGTTGCACTACATATCTAGTGCATATACACAAGTGTACTTTGTGTGCGTTCCTACACCATGAAACACAATGTTTTATTGTTTCCTATTAAGGCCTAGTCCAAAATCCACTGGACACCATGGGAAGAATCCCACTGGTTTTGATGGAGACTGAATCAAGCCTGTAACCTTGAAATAGTAGGAGTCTTTCTATTAGAACTTGGTTTTATTCTACATACACATTGAAATTTTAACATTTTGCATGTTTATGATTATATTAATTTAATGAATGCAAAACAAATGGTAGCAGTTATTCGGGGGCTACAGGGATATTTTCATGAACTCTGGTGAAGAACATCTTAATTTTTGAAAGTCTTTTGAACTATCAGCCTATTTTGAAACCAATTTCTAAGTGAATTTAAGGTTTTTAATTACAGTTTTAAAGGGAATATGCTAGAGGGGGATCATTACCTCCCCTTCTGTTTTTAATCCTTGTATTTTTGTATTTCCCCATTTCTCCCTTGCTGTTCCCAGGAGTTAGGCTCTTCTAGAATCCCATTCCCCCAGACAAGTGGGAGATGTTGACCTGGGGATTCTGAAGCCTGGAGTTCATTTTAGTGTTGTACCTGTGGTCATTCTTCACTGGTATTGTTTGGTGGGTGGGGAAGCATACTCTTGGGTATCCACTGCTCAAAATTGTCATGCTGTGTTTCTAGCTTAACCATCAGCTACGAAGTGTTGCACTCCACACAACACTCCAAGGAATGTTTGAGGAATTCCCTGCTAGATCATGCTTGTGTTGCCAAAAGGGTTATGCGCCAGTACACTGACTGCATTTATTTCAGTGCCTGCCAGTGACTGACATGTCAACTGGACTGTAGTCCTGAACCAGCCTCCTCAGAGAAATGATGAATTCTGAAGTTACTGTTTCACTGGACAAAACTTTAATGGGTGCTGGATTAAGTCCTTTATGACCAATTCCCCAGAAAGCTTCTCAAAGGCACTCATCTCTTTTATTCCCCAGGTATCCCAATGAGGTTTTTTCAGGCACCTTTGCTTTATCAGGGAAGTTAATTTTATTTATTATTGGAAAATGTGTGATTTTTATGGAGTTTCAGGGTGGGGTTGGCTTGATTGGTTATTTTTTTTTTTTAAGAAGGTTGATGCAAGAGAAGATAGATAATGAAACGTGTCTTGCTTTTCTTGTATACTGAACTGTAACTTTTTTTGTGAAATACCTGCTAGGTACATAAAGAGTGGACTCATTCTTTCAGCTGGGAGACAAGGGTTAGCACTGAGATATACAGAGCTCAATAAGAATGCCCATGCATTCTGAATATCCACTCCAAACTTCTGAGCAGGATCAGAACTGCTGTTCACTGTTCTCGGTGATGTGTTTAGACCAGAAATTGTGAGCACAAACCCATCCTGAATCTTTAAGTTGTCATTCAAAACTTGCTAAAACAAAGAGGATGCCTGGGAATAATTGTTGTACTTCCTTAAATAGCCTGTGTTACTGTGAAATAGGTGAGCATTGGGGCACCTTTGTATAAATAGGAAGATGCTTCAGCTCAAGGGTACCATTTCTTGTCCTCCTATAATGTTTTGCATTAGTTTTTGGAAGATCTCGTGAATGTCACCAGATATTCAGGGATGTGAAAAGTTATTTTGCCTTATATCTGATTTAGTGCTAGATATAACAGATGGCCAGAAGTTAAGTAACATCAGATGTTTGTGACAATTGAGGAAATCACTGGTAGAGCTGACTTGGAGTAAGCACTCTGCTCAGACAATTGAAAGGATATGTTACAATCGGAAGCGCGGTTACACTAACGCACACATGGAGCATACACTCCTCATTACTGCATAACTTTCAGTGTGTCTGCTTATGCTTTGTGTTGTTTTTTTAAATGCCAAGCTGATTGGCTTTGCCTTTGTATGTGTATATATACATATATATAAACTTTTTTTTTACATGCAGTATGTAGAACAGTAGCATTTTGTATGATACATAAAGGGCTATATGAGCTAAATGTGGTAAATTAATATATATTTTAAGATTATTTGTTTATTATTTCAATACTCCTCCTACCACTGAAACATCAAAATCTTAATTGTTCTTGTTTTGTACAGAAGCCTATTCTAAGGCAAATCCACAGGAAAGGTTTTTATGGAATTCTTTCCTCCAGTCTGTAATGATGTTTCTGTTCTTTTCAGACAAAAAAAAAAAAGTGAGGTTTCAGTAACTAAAATAATTTATTTAAATTTCTAGGGATATTTCACCCTTTGTATTTGCTTTTCAGTGCTTGAGAACATTCAGCTTGGCACTAGGTATCTTTCTCCCACTAATATTTACTGCTCATTAAAAGATTGTGATACGATACTGGAACTGAATTATTAAAATCCTGTTCTACAAACACTCTGTTTTGCCTAGTACTGGGAAAGTATTACTGAAAACATTAACCCTTGTGTAATATTTTTGCATACAAGGTCGTAAATTTGTAACTAATTATTGATTTATAAACATTAATTACTAAGGAAGTCATTATCTTCTAATGATACATACTCATCTTGCCCTAGACATGTGTACTGATTTTTTTTTTAAGGATTGTGAATGTATACCCATTTGAAGAGTTAGTACAAATAAACACTTTTGTCTTGGGAATCACTTTGGTTTCTGTTGTCTCATTTTACACGGCTTGCGATTAATATTTTATTTGCTTGATGGAATGTGGGTTTTTATGGATATGGTATGTAATGATAGCAGATATGAGATTGCTGTGCAAGAACTTAAATTTTGAAAAGAGCTATTTGACATCCAGATGTCAGCGTTTTCATTTCTGTCCATTACTGAAACAATTATGGTGTTCTTGAACTCCAGAATTGGTTCTTGTCTTCAGTTTCTTGAGTTGCTGTGTGAGCCACTGGAGGGCACTGGTGGGTAAGTGACCGATTCCACCTGCTCCGCAGTTACTTTTCTTCCCATTTATTTCTGAATCCCCTTAGGTTCCTGGATGACTGCAGTTGTCTTACACTATAGTCTTTGTATTTGGAGATGGTTATAGTTCAGCACCAGATGCATGTGTTGTAGACCCACTGGAAGTGAAAGAACGAGCTTGCTATAAAACACCCAACATCTTACTCCCTCTGCCCAAGGCCCTCTCTTGCCTCCCGTACAGGGCAACAGCCACTACCTCTGCTCTTGGACAGCATGGTCCCTGAGATCTTTCAGCATCACTTGGGGTCCTGTGATGTGCATCCACCAATGCTTGTTTCTGTTGCATCTTGAAGTCGCAAGAGCCTGGAAAATGATGAGAGCACATTGTGCTCAGTTTGGTCAGTTTTTACGTCAGCAAAGGGGTGGGAGGTGTCACAAGTGTCTAACCAGGGAAAGGAAGGTCTACTACTTAGTTGTAGGGCACCATACTGTAAAAGAAGTATGGGGGTTTTTTTGAGGAAGAGAATAATGCACTGTCTACCTGGAAGTCTCAAAGCGTTTCACTAAATGAGAGCAATGTCCTAATTCCTCATTTACAGACAGGGATACTGAGACAGCTCAAGGTGGTTGTCCAGCAAACCTGTGACTGGATGCATTTTATTCCTAATTTTCAGCCAGAGTTCCAGCCATTAGGTCATCTCTCATTTTACTTTAACCTCAAAATTGTATTTATTTTAAGGGTGCATGAAATCAGTTAGTAGAATAAATATGTAGGTATCTAAAATGTACCGTTCAAAGGGCCTTTAACTCCAGTAGGTCTGACTCAACAGGAAAGTAAAAACCATCACAAAAGAATTAGGATAGATACATTTCTTTCATACAAGTATTATTTTCTGAAGGGGTGGTGCTTTCTCACTGAATCAGTGCTTACAGGCTGGGTGTCTTTGATTGTCTGACTGCATTAACACCCAGGCTGGCCCTGAAATACAGGAAACACAGCAGAGAAGCAGCCAGTTTCCAGTGGCCTGTGCTGATGCCTCTCCAGAATGCTCCCACCTTGGACTTCATTGTAAGGCTGGAGTTGTATGAATGAAGTACATAGATATCACCAGGGCTGCTCAACGCTGAAATAAAGTGCTGTCGCGTAGCACGTAACACTTCGTACTATTAGAAAGTGTAAAACTATTTCTCTTCCGCTTGTCTGCTGGCTGCACAGAGTTTTCTCCTGTGATTTGGCATGAGCTGATAAAAATCTGAGTGCTAAAAGGTAACACTTCCATTTTGAATAATGCATGAGAAGAGTATCTGCCTTCCATCCCAGCGTGTGCAAAGGAGAGGTATCTGGCATTCAGATTAAATGAAACCTAGTTCTCTTGTCAGTCTGTTCTAACGTGATGTCAGCTTCCTGCCAATGTGATTTGGGTAGGGACTTTCAAATACTCTCAATCTATCAGTCTAGTCCTGCTCTTACTAGAAGCAACTGCAGAACTGGATTTTAAGAGGAGAACAGCAGGGTGGCACCCAGCAGAATGGCATCTCTGTCCAAGTTCCCCATATCTAAATTGGATTTAGCTATTTATTTACCTACAGTATCTAAGAGTGATGCTCAGAAGGCTTTTAGTGAGGCCATCAGGAGGACTGGTCTTCAGCTGCCTTGGCACTGGCTGTGTCCACCCACTTATTTAAAGCTGGTTGGTTGGGAAGCTAGTGCATAGATCTCTTCCAGACCATCCTATGGTGTCTGGGGTGGCAGCCTGGCTTAGTTGAAAACATTGCTTCTATTTTAGGGGAACAGTATCAAGTCTATGCCATCAGTCATTGAAGCTCTGAAATGCCACATTTGGGAAAAATAGTGCATATTCCATGTTTAGGTGAAAATAATAATGGCATTAATTGAACTAGTTTGCCCTTTCTTTCTCCAAATCCAGGTTCCTTAAAAAACCCATTTTAAAAATTGCAAACTATCGCATCACATTCTTGTCATAGAAACATACTTCAGCTCTCAGTGCCATAGATTCTTTCTGAATAGTTTTTGTCTTGAGGACTTAATGAATATCTTTCAGTTTGATGATTACTAAGCACAGGCATGTGGTGAGCTCAGAAAGTACAGCCTTAGGGATTTTTTAGTTTGCTTTTTTTTGCTTTTTGAAGGCTGGAGAGAACTGGAAAGCAAGCCAAATCTGTTAGCAAGCACTGGCTGGGTTCCTAGTCCATGTAAATTGTAGACATTTATGAAGCGTTAGCTAGAATTTAAAATGCAAACTTCAAACCCAAGTACTTGCATCACAGCTTCTCAGTAAGGCTTTTTTTTTTAACATCTTATTCTTTACCTACTTCCTATATTGTTGCATTGAAATAAACCAACATGTATTGTGATACATTATTTTGGAGGCTCTCAAAATATTCACTTGAAAGCATTTTAGCAAAGTGAGCTCCAAGCAAGCTGCTCTGTATTGTCATAGCTGAGCAGAGCCAGCCTTGTCTGTGCCAGTGCTTTGGATTAAAGCCCAGTTTTTGTACAAGTGTTTTTAGTGGGGTATTTAAACCCAGTTTAGGGATTCTTCTAATTTCCTCTTACTGTGCAGAGTTGTATTTGAATATGACAGAGATGCTTTGGGGTTGTTTGGTTGTTTGTTTTTTTTTTTTTTAATGTAGACTTCAGCAGCAGCATTTTCTCCAAGCTTCAGGTTAGGTGGTAATTGCAGTAGCACTCAGCCATGCCATTCTTTCCTTATCTGTGTTGAGTCTTATCCTCTGGTTTCCTTCATCTGCATTTTTTCAGGCTGTGGGCTACTACAGAGAAGCAATACCTTTCGTTACCCCCAGAGATTCAGCCAGCGCAGCAAAAAAAGATCAGCATGCTGCCATCTGCATTTAGCCTCTTATCTGATGTTTGTTGCCCAGTAGCGAGGTTAAGTGTGGATAAGATCTTCCAAACTTTCATACTGTTGGTTTTAATACCTCTGCCACTTACACCTTTATTCATATATTCACTGTTTTAAAACAGCAGAAGCTGAAGTTTTTTTCTTAGGGATATTCCCTGGTGCAGTTGCTCAGGCTGCGTTAAGTCTGTAGAATATGTGATCACACCAAAATCTTGGTAGCTAGCAATGGTCATCTTCACCCAGCCAGAGTGCTTAAACTTTGTAATAAAAGCTGCTTAATTTGATTCTGGTGTATTCCTACTCTAGGGCCATAGTATCCTACACTTATGTTTACTTAGTTACCGTACTGACTCAAGATTTTTCTCGAGAAATTTTGTCTTCAAATTATCCACGGCTATAAGTTATTTGCAAGTACATCCTAAAACTTGTAATTAATCTGCATATAGCCATTATGCAGAGGAACGTGCAGTTACCAGTATGACAATTTCTAGGTGTGGCTTTTCTTCCAAAATACAGCATGGCTGGCTTGACAGTGCTGGGCACTGTAGAGCAGAAGTGTTTTCTAGCAGGGACAACTGGCTTCCTGAAAGCAATCGGATCAGGGTCTGAAATGGGAGATGAGAATGGAATGGTGTTGGACTGCCTGCCCTACAGGCAAATTGTTTCAAGCGTAGCTTGTATGTACAATGTGTGGAAGAGAAGGGGAACAGAATTCAGAATGTTGAGAAATTCCAAAACTGGGAATTCAGAATTAGAGAATAAGGAGCAAGACCAAGTGAAAGTTTTAACCAGTGCAAGAGCTGGTAATGCAAGAACATGTGGTAATTAATATAGAGGAAGCACGAAGATAAAGCTGTTGAGAGTTGATTCGAGCCCCTTTTGGCCTGTCACTCTGTGCCAGGCATGGCTTCACGGTAACAGGTTAATGCAGAAATGATCTCTTCAAAACTAATCCTGGGAAATGTCTCCTCAGAGAACTTAGCAGTTGCTGAAGTGCAAGAGAGATTTCACAAGCAGACTTGGTGTTATCAAAATGTGCTGAGATATAACAATGGCTGTTGAAGTCCTCCCTCCCTTCCATGTATCGTTCTCCAAGCAAGAGATGGAAAACTCTTGAGACAAGAAAAATATGCTGTTCATGCACTCTAGACAGGTTGTACAGAGGAAATATGCACTGTTCTCACTTTGTAGTGGGATCATGAGAGTTCAGAAGAATGCACTGATAGTCATCAGAAAGGCTGGCAAGAGGTGGTCAGAGAAATAACCACAACCTCCTTGGGGTTAAGACCCCCGTTCTTTCTTGCACATGCTGCATTTAAAAAGTGTGAAATAATCAGAAGTGTTGGCTACCTCTTCATCCATTTGTGGTTCTTCTCAGAGCTAAACTAAGCAGGATTAGTTCTAAGTAGTCAGAGATAGGCCCTCAAAGCAAAGCTCCTCAAAAACGTTCCTCTTCAAATTCTGAGGGAATTTTCTTCCTTCTCTCTTGCAATTGCAGATGCAGAGCTAGAAGTGGGAGCCCTAAAAATAGCAAAGTACCCGTAACCCTGCCTATTAAGGGTTTTTTAATGTGATCTTAACAATGTAATAATTATAATGCTATCAGCAGCTGTGGCCTGGTCTTACCATAGGTTGAGGTTAAATGATAGAAATTGAGCAAGAAACCTCAGGGACCCTCCTGATGCATTTTTATCCATCTAAAATAGGTCCTGACCCACAAGTGAGCTGGAAATCTTGCTGGTTCCTTCCACCTGAGAAGTTGTGGGTTGTGTACAAGCTCTCCACGAGCACAAAGCCAGCACCACTGGCTTTCTTATTGCTACTGTAATCAGTCCTAAAGTGAAGAGCAGGGGACTTGATTACGTGATTTGTGAATTATCAAGTATTATGATGATGGGGGCGTGAGAAGCATTTCTGTGAATGATCGCGTTTGGACAGAATCCGTCATGTCAGCATGTGGGCTGAGTCAGGGGAGCATCCAAGGAGTGGTAAGCAGATAATGGGAGGTTTAAATATATCTGATTTTTTTTATTGTTGGGACAGTAATTAGGCCCAGACTGGATGGACAGATGGATTTTAAGGAAACAGAGGAGAAAGGTCTGGTATGGCAAAAATTAAGAAGCACAGCTCCAGGTACCTTGTTTTAATTACTGAGTTGGACTAGACTGATTTAATACTCATCATGTTATAACGACTGGCAACTCTGCATCAGCTAATCAGGGCTTGGATGGATGAGTCCCTCTTCAGTGCATCACTAAAAATGACAATGTGGTTTATTGTCGCAGAAGCTCTAGGGTAAATAAGCCAGGAACCTAAACTATTCAAGGAAGCCTGCTTGAGTCAGGATGAAAGCATTTCAGCTGCGTGGCTGCAAGGAAGTTCCTGGGATTGCTGACTGAACGTGTCCTAAAGAACAGGCGACTTCATTCCCCGGGACTGCTTGCTCTGTGTGTTAAATTCATGTTTTAAAAAAGGGGATGAATGCACATGCACAGACAACATCTGAAAAGGGAATATGCTTCATTTTCAAGTTTGCTGTCAGTTCTGAAGTATTAGTGTTAACAGACAATTTATCTCTATTCAATACAGTTTTCTTGGGCTTACAGAAGCCTCTATGTTTCTATACCCAGTCACAAGTCTTTGCATAGCTAGACAGAGTTTTGGAAAGATTATTTTGCTTTCAAAAACATTATCTGGCTTGAGATTATTACTAAAATATATTGAAATCCAGTAGGCAGATCTCCAGAAAGAGCTGATCTTCATATACATTTTAATATGGATTTGGAGTATTTGGGGTTCATGGTATTTTGGGTTTGCAATTTTTTAATTCTCTGTACTGCCTATAAGCAAACACAGTCTAGTGCATCTTCTTTAGTCCACTATTGTTGACTGATTATAATGTCATAATGGTCCCCTATGTCAGGGAACTCAGTACCACACACACACAAGGTAAGGGCTGTTTCTCTGTGTAGTACTAATGGAGAGACTACGCTTCCCTCTGTCTCTCATCTTACAGCTGATGCTTGCTGAAAGTTCTTTTCAATCACATTAATGAAATACTATGAAATAATGGTTTCTTTTTCAAGGCAGGGACACATACAGAGCAAGTATGTAGGGGATGTAGTCCTTCGAGTCCTGCCTATTCCTCACTTCCTCAAATTTAGAGGTGAACTTGGCCTGTATCACTGACACGCAGATGAGGTAGGCTGTGGATCTGCTACCTCTCCATTCCTCTCTCCTAGAGAGGCAGTTGTCACGCGTCCTCGCAGCTCCTGTTCTGTGCTCTTACAAGAAGACATGATTGGATACTTGTCTTGGCAGTACAGGTGCCTTCATCAGTGTCTTTTTTTTTTTTTCCTTTGCTGCCTCTGTTTTTCTCTCTTTGTTTGTTGCCTTACATTCGGTTTATTTACTATAAATAAAGTACTATATTTTATAGTACTTTTGCAGGCTGGAGGATTTCACCTATGACTCATCTTTCAATTAGATAGATACCTTGAAATACCCTTTAAAACATCCCAGTGTTGTTCATTGTTCTTTATTAACATAATTTATTAAATCCTGCATTTCAGCACTGACGAACTTAAGTAATCCCCTTACTTGTATTTCCCTTACTTGCGAATTACAGCAAGAAATCCTTCATTAGTGAATTCAGACAGCTCATAAAAGTGGGCTCCTTGCACAAGAAGGATGCTTGCATGTAAGAAATAATCTCAGATTTCACCAAAGTAACACCTGGTTTGAATATATATATATCCTTGCTAACTTTGATGTTTCCCCTTGTACCGCTTGCTTGAACAATGCATCACAAAAACATTACCTCCCTGATTAGGACTTCAATGAAATAGTAATCATAACATCACTTAAAAAGACAGCACAGCAGTTTGATGCCTGACCTTCATTTGCACACACTGACACAGCTTGTTTCCTGAGCCTCTCACTGAAACCTTGTGAGGAAGGCAAGTAAGAAATTATTTTATTTTGGTTCTCAAAATATGCCACTGTTTTTGTAAGATCATATATTTGATATATTTAGTGACTACTCTTTAGGTTTTTTAATAATTGTCTGGGTCTAGGAGACATTCTTTTAGTTATACAGATACGTCTGTGTATGTATGTGTGTGTACGTACCAGTTTTCTGATGAACCAAGGAGATGAAGGTTAAGCTATCGCACTACCTGTCTTCGTCTTCCTTCATAGTCTTTTAACCTATTGGTCAATGCAAGCTGAACATGACAAAGAGGAGTACCAAAAGATGTCAAATTCTTGTAAATGCCAAGAAAATGTGCTAACTGAGGATACCCTCTTAGTAGAAAAAAGCTACAGGGAGTAGACTGACCTTAGAAATCACCCGACTAGAGCAAGCACTTCCAATGGAGCCTGAACTTTCTTGAACATTAAGGTGAGCCAACCTCAAAGTTCAGAGTAAACAAAGCTTTTTAATTGTAGGGCTTACGGGGACATCGGTGTTGCAACAAATCTCATGTCAGAATTGTCTCATAGTTACATTAAACCAGACATTCACAAATATATGATGGACTTAATTCACCTCAATATTAATAATTAGAGCCACATCCATCTCAGAACATCCCCTACTTCCTCCAAATCTAATACTGCAAACCACAGGGCTGTGCCAATTCACATAATTTAAATACCTAGGTAATGAGGTTGCCCTCAGTGTAAAGGCTGTATTTCAGCTGCACTACAAGTATTTAGTAAAATCCTTCTTGGTATGTTTTTCTCATCGTTCAAAGAGCTTGGATAGCCTATCAGCTCTTCTCCCAATCTCCTAAAATCCCCAAATGAAACCCTTCCTTTCTTCTGACATTCTCTTTTCCCTCACTGATCTAGCAAAGAAGCATTATCCATGCTCAGTAGCTAGTTAGTAGGGTGATAAATAACTTGACAGGCTAAGCTTTCTCAAGACGTGTCATAAATGGGATAAGCCTTTGTTCTGAGGAAATCCCAGCCACTCCCAAAGCCTCCCATCATCCACCCCGACTGCTCTATGACTGATACCATGCACCGTTCTCACAGAGCCCAAAGCCTGCAATTTTCAAAGCAAAGTGAGTGGCAAAATGTAACAAAATTTTGCTTTCTGATTCCTTTAAAAATCACAATAGGTTTTGCTATACAGGCAAGAGACAGCACACTCTGTTCCCCATAAATGCATGCAGCCATAATAGAACAATCATTCTCTCTTCTATTTATCTCCCTTTTCTCTTGCAACAGTTGTTTTCAGGAACTTAGAACAGAAGGAGGCACTAAGCGTCTTGCATCACTGCAGCTATTTTTTTCATGTGCTGATAGAAGACTGATGAGGTATCAGCAGCTTTGCATGCTGGTTTTGTGCGTATCTGTAACATTAACACTATGAAAGCGTCTAATAATCATTTATAGTCATGAGCAGTGTTCTGTATATTCTAAAACACTGGTGCCTGCACCTCTGTGTCCTGCTTTGAGTTGAACTTGACTGTGTTTTCTGCTAGGGAGTTTTGTTTATTTGTTTTTGTTCTGTTTCAGGTCTAAGACTGTTCTATGAATGCAAATAATAGGGCCATTTTGTTCTTTGTGTTCATAGAAGTCTTTTGGCAGCAGTCTACTTGCAAAGACAAATTGCTGATTTGAAAATACCGATACCACATTGCTCGGTCGATTGGTTGGAGGTTTCAGACCATTATGTGGTACAATGTGTTCCTCTGTTAACATTTTGCTCTCCTTCTGTTAATGGATAGATGTCAAATGTCTTTATCCCATACTAACAGAACAGCTGTGCAAACCATTACAAAGAGCAGGAAAACACCTGCCTGCGCTCCTCTGCCTTCTCCTTCCGCTGTTACAGCACTCTCGTTACCCAAGTATTGGCCAGGCACAGCCCAGCCAGCGAGATTCGTTAGATCCTTTATTCTGCTACCGCTTCAGGACAAGAAGGTGATGTGTCGGGCATTGGTACTGCATGTATATCGCACAGCTGGGTGACTAGGGCATTAACAAGATTGCAGCTTTATGGAATTAATTGGAATTAATTTCTGTGGTTTCTCATATCACTCGGGTCATCTCTTGTCATGTTCTGTATTATTATACACAGACAACAAAATTTGTCAATGTAGGCTTGGTAAAGAGTGTATTTTAAATAAATCCATGGCTTCGAATTGTAGATGTAAAATGATGGAGAGTGTACTGCTTTACTTAATAAATTATTCAAGTAGCTAATTACGCTGTATTAAAAACATAAGTTAAAAAATCCCAATGCTCTATTTTAATGATGAATTTGTCCAGCTTCAGCTTTCAGCCACGGTATCTGGTGAGGTTTTTGCCTGACAGCTACTGGACATCTTCTCTCTGTGTATATACGCACACAGCAAGCTCAAGTCAACTCCTAATAATTTAGCATAATATAAGGCACACTTCAGGTGCTGTGCACACCACAGCAGAGTAAGATCTGTTAGTAAAGCCCGCAAGCAAGCTGATGGCAGAAGTTATCAGGTGGCTGTAAACTCTCTCCCTAAACATGGATGATGCTGTGATGAAACCACGATGGAATTACTCCGTCTTTCATTAATTATCTAAAAACAAATACGGCATTGACAATTGTTGAAGGTGATCTTTTCCTCCAGCTGTTTTGCACTGGGCTTGGCTGCTGTATAAACATTGCCTGCTGTGATTTACATAAACACTTAGGCAAGCACAATCCTTAACAAGTAGAAAAACATACATCTCTTCAGTGGAAACATTCATATTCTCAAGTGCTGCAATCACTAGTATGTGTTTGTACCATAGTAATATTTAAAGGTCTGCGGAGGACTGGTGACCCCAATGAAAGTATTTATGAGTGTGCCTCAGGGACAGCCTGTCTGGACATGCTCAGGGGGAGAATAAGCTCCTTCCTCACATAACATGACACCGGACACTCTTGAGTATTCAGGCAACTCGTGATTTGCACGTGTGGGAAAGCATGGCCACCAGCTGCGCTTGGAGCCGTGCTTGCAGGCTCAGTGTAGAGAAAGACAGCTGAGGGCAGCTGAGACGCAACCTGTGAAATACAATATGGGCATCCTCTTGCAGGTGCTTTGCAGATTTGAGGTCCCAAACCCCAAAGTATGAAAACCACAACTCCCATTCTGAGATTTGTACATAGACTTCACACTTCTCACTGTGAACTCTTAATTTGAGTAGATGTGCTCTCTGCCCTGAAGTTAAGCATACGTGTACAACGTGCAGGAATGGTGTTCTAAGTACAAACTGGCTCTGGAGGAAGTAAGCAATTTTTCCTCAGCACAGTGTCTAAGACATGGTTGTGTTTCAGGGCTAGGAGGGATTTTTAGATTCCCAGAGCAGATAAAGCAGCTGGTGAAAGGCTAATGCACAGAAAATACAGGGTTTACGTGCTTTGTGATTTCTTTTCTCAGCACAGTCTCAATCACCAAACAGTTTACTTAGAGTCATGATAATGGGTTTCAAAACTAAAAAAAAAAAAAAAAAAAATCTTAAAGTTAGTACATTACTGTTCATAGCATGGAGTTAATTCTATGTATGGCAGTGCATATGTTCTAAGACAGCCTTTTGGCAGGTAAAATGTCTGTGTGGCTACAGTCAGGCCTTTGTCCATATAATTAAAGTAAACTTCATATAAAGAACGAAATATTTGTAAGAAAAGGAGTACAGAACATAAGCAGCTACATTTTGCGTTTTACAGCACACAGGGTAGTAACTTACATATCTGATGATCAAACCCTGTGCAATATCATGACTCAAACTGTAGTTTCAGTTGGTTTTGATTTCATGTTCGTTAATTTTGGGGTGCCCAAGCTGCAAAACCAAGTCTTGTGTTCAGTAACCCCAAGTACAAACACAGAACCTCACAGATTTGCAGAATAATAGCTGTTTTGAGAATATGGGCATCTTATCTATCCTCTCTGTTGCAGCAATGTTAGAAGATGCAAGTATCTCAATCATGAAAACCATCTTTACTTTGCAAAATACCGGTTCATACACAGAGTCATTTGCCTTGATTGATCATTAGGCATGCCTATAGCACATGTCACTACCAGAAGTACAAATCAAGTGCAAATCAAATATTTCTGGTTTGGGTTAGTATAAATCAGCTTTTCCATACGGTCATAAGCCACCAGAGAGTAATCTATGTTATTAATTATTTACTTAAATATGTTTGTAGCTCACAGCCTATATTTTTCTAATTCTGAAAGGCCATTAGGAAATACTCCAAACATTTCCTGATTTAATGCTAACCAAAAATATCTCATCCTCAGATTGGCACAGTAGGATGTCAAGGGTAAGAATATTTGTCCTGGACATCCGACATGAATCCATGTTCCTTACATATGACCCAGGTTCCATGAAAAGTACAATTTATTTCTTGCCTTCTTCAGAAGCTAAGTTCCCTTAGCTTTCTTAGATCACACCCAGGTGGTTTAAAAACAGTATTTTTTTTTGTTGTTGACTGAAATCTGCTGATGACCAGTGAAAAATCTCAATCACCTTTCCTTTTATATGTTTACTTGTTTTACTTAACTAAAAATAAAGTCTGAATAACTTTGACATTTGAAAATTCTAGGGTTTGGGAGGGGGAAAGGGAAGCTGTATTTCAAAAACAGAAAACCAGTTCAGGAAATTCCAGTCAGCTCCACTCCTCAGGCCTTCGAGTCCACTTTAATTAGCACTTCCAGCTGGCCAGATTGTTGCTAAGAAGGTCGTTCGAGAGAGCTCAATCAGTAATCTCAAAAATGTTGATACCTCAGAATTCGAGAACCAAACCAGCTTAAACGTAAGAATCTGTTAATTAGATATTGAGATGTTCAGGAACAAGCCCTTTACTTAGAAACCTGCTAATACTTGTATCAGCTATTTTGCTTTTACTAAAACATTTACATTGAAAGGCTTCACCAAATTACATTTTTTTCTAATCACGGGTTACTTCATGATAGTAGCTGAAAAAAGGATATAACAATCTTGACTGGTGTTTAAAAGCCTCACCAATCCTTCCCTTGAAAGGTTAATTTAAAATACAGAAAATGGGCCACCTTCTTCTCTCTTGGTAGTTCTGTAATAAAAGGTGATTGTTCAAGCAGTAGCATTCAATTATTTTGCTTCTGATGTTATCTACAGGTAAAAAAATCTAGCTAAGCTCAGACGGTCCCTGCAGGCTTCCCAGTTCTAGCCTTCAGTGCAAGGGTGCAAAACAAAAAAAATAAGAGCCCCAGTTAATATTCAAAATGTAAAGCAGTGTGCTGTCAAGTTAAAGAAAGAAATTTGCTTCCTCAAATATCAGTGATATGGAAAAGCTTCTGGAGTGTTTGCCCTTTTTTTTAGTGAAAATCAATCTTCAAATACGTTTGCCAGAAAAAAAAATGTGCCAACTAAGGATGTCAGAGTGGCAGCCAGTGTTCAGAGAAGTTGCCCAGAAAGGTAGACACCCAGTTCTTGTTGAGTTAGTCACAATACTAGACCTGTAAAACAGACATTGAAAACTTACACTATATTTATTGATTAAATATAGTTGAAACAGAAAACAAATGTTTCCCTGTCTGTGTTTTTGTTTTACTTTTTTTTTCCATAGGGAACCTAGGATGCTCAAATGATAGACATGCAGACCAAAAGCAATGAAATTTATTGCTCTGATTGTGACAGTTGAAAGAGAAACAACACTGACCTCCCAAAGTTTAGGGAGGAAAATAAAAACAGAGTTTTAGCATTATGCATCAAAGCTGAGTCCACTGAATAACATCCCGCAAACACGGTGAGAATATACACCCAGTGTAAAATAAATCAGCTCTCAACGGAAAAGTGATGTGGATGACTCAAATAATTTTGAAATTTATGTCAGTTTTGCTATTGGCATGAATTTTAGCCCCACATTTACTCACTTTTACTTACTGATCTCATAGGTGGGAAACTTTGAAAAGATGAGAGTCTTTCAGAGGAGAAAATCAATGCTGTTACAACGGATTCTCACTAACAGCAACAGGGGCACCTCAAAGCAGCTCTGGCTTTGGAAGGAAGTTTGTCAGTGCTGAACAATCAGATAAAGCACTTTTTATTCACAAGCCAGTTGAAGCAGGTCTCTAAACAGACCAGTGCACGATGTGTTCCTTTAAAATCTCAGCTTTCATTTAAGAGAAAGGAATAAAATAGGAATGTGACCGATACAGAAATGCTGATAACTCCACAAAAAAAAATGATGGTTTTGCCAGAAAGCTTAAAAGTCCTTGCTTGCGATTGAGATGATGTGTTAAATGGTTTGAGTATTCGGTTTGCTCACGGTCTTTTTTTTTTCTTCACAAAGAAGGATATCTGTAAATCATATAATGCCCAGTGACTGGCATCTCATTCTGATGACCTGCAGCTCCTGTTTGCAAAAACTCTACCACATTTCTTCTGCCATCTTAAATAAAAAAGTCACAGGTGCCTAGGAGTACGTGGAAGCTCCACAGAGTGTGAGCCAAGACACGTGTTCATGGAGCCTGCACTGTGACACACTTACATGGTGAGCAGAGGCACAATCGTGCACGAGAACTAGTTCCTTTGGGTAATTCACATTTCCCATATTTCTAGGAGAAACTCTGCCGTCCTCCCCCTCTCTCCCCAGCTGATTCAATCCCTTGCTGAAAGGTAATATCCATCCTTTGTTAGCCAGCAGGAGAGCAGCAGTAAACAATTCGAGGACAATAGCCACCAGACATATGGAAAACACTTCACTTTAACTGAGCTGCCACATGCAAATGCTTTGCTAACGAAAATTCCTGAATGTTGAAAAAAAATGTAACCCGCTTGCTTGTTGTTGAAACATCATACTTCTTGGAGGATGGAAGATCACTTTAGAAACTCTCAAATGACCCGGAAACTTTTTTTTTTTTTTTAAAGGCGACGCTTTAGACTGGAAAAGTACTATAGAATGTAAGTTTGGGAACAGCACAACACTGTCAGGTAGTAGGCCAATAATGACCTCATACTTTCCATTTCCAGTGACTTTCATGGCTTTTAAAAAGTCTTTTGCATCATGGAGACCTTTGGTTGCTTGGCAGACCCCAGGAAAATCCCCATTCCCAAGTCTGAGAGGGCTGCAGTATCTCCTACCCTCTTGTTCCCTGCCCGTGGCACTTGGTGGTGGTTCCTCTCCCAACAACGTGCCACTGATGACCACACCGATGACACAACCCGCAGGGCCAGCACATCTCCTGTCAACCTTTGCTGCCCGTGGAGTCAGGGCTGAGCCAAGATGGACGATGACAGCAGGTGGCTGGGGTTGAACCCAGCCGTGAACTGTGCTCACCCACGAGGCAGGTGTTTTTTGCAGAGCGTGGATGGCTCGGCCTGACTCCCGGGCTGCACTGGAAGCAGACGTGGCCCCAACGCCTCTGTCCGGATAAAAAGTCCGGGAGGTCAGGAGATGGTTTCAGAGGGGCCCCGCGTTCCCCTTCCCTAGCGCGGGGAATCCCCCGCACCACCAACCCCGGGCCAGGGTCCCCTCCGCACCGGCGCTGGCAACCGCTCCCCTGCGCCTCCCCTCAGCCCCCCATCAGGCTGTGGCCCCGGGGAGGGGGGTTCAGCCGCGGGAGGGCCGGATGGGCAGCACCCCCTCCGGACCCGCCTCTCCGCCTGGGGCCGGGCGCTGAGCACCCTCCCCCTCACGCTGAGGCGAGGGGGCTGCCCGCCCGCCGCGCCGGGGCCACACAAAGCGGCGCCTTTCCCGCCGCCCCTGCCTCCGCCCCGCCGCCGGGGCTCGGGGCTGGACGGGAGGCGCGGGGCAGCCCCAACCATGGAGCCACCGGTGCCGCCGCCGACTCAGGAGCAGCAGCAGCCGCCGCGCCCTCGCTCCCACACGGTCACCACCACGAGCAGCTCCTTCACCACCAACCTGTCGGCCAGCTCCAGCACCCTCGCCTACGACAGGGAGTTCCTGCGGACCCTGCCCGGGCTCCTCATGGTCACCGAGATCGTGAGTGACCCCCCGAACCCCTCCCCGGAGCAGGCAGCGGCCATTGGAGGGGAGGCCGGGGAGCGTCGGCCCGGGACAGAGCGCTGAGGGGGTTTTCGGGTCAGGGAGTCCCCGCTCTGGTTTGGAGGTTGCGCCATTTCCCCTCGGTTCATCACCTTCGGTGGGTCCGGACCGGCTGGTGAAGCGGGGGAAAAGGAAGGCGTGGAAACAAGGGCGGCTTGGGGGTGCGGGGTGTGGAGGGGCACAACGCTCCCGCCTCGAAACTGTCGAGAAGTGTAAAAGTGATACAGGGCACAGGCGGTCTGTTTGGTCTCCCGCAGTGTTTGCGGTATCATCACTTCTCGTAGTGAAAAACTGAGTTTTGGCCAATCGGGAGCTGATTTTTGGAGGCTTTTCTTTAACTACACTGGTTGTACACGCTTCGTACTTTACAGCACACAGGTAACTGTGATGTGAGAGTTAATTGGGCAAGGTGTCTTCATTTTGTGGGTCAATAAAAAACACTTCTCTGTGTTCTGAAGTGATTAGATACACCTGTGCAGGGCAGGAGATGAACTAACATCTTGTGGTTTTGGTAGTAACTTTATTTTTTTTTTCCCGGTACTTTATGAGGTGTGAACGAATGTACAGAGGGCCAGGCAGTCTGGGCTTTAGTCCCATGTCTTAGTGGGAGGCTGGGAACAACCCAAGGCTGGGATCCCTCAGCAGGCCTGGCTGCTCTCCATTTAAGCAATAGATACTCAGTATCTCTGCTTAAAAATAATGCATTTTTTTTAAAGTCTGTTCAACTACACTACTACTATTTAAGGAACTCAGCAAGCTGGTTGCCCCAACTAATTTTTTTAGTTTCCCATGTGATGTTTTTGCTTTGGCAAAGCTGGAAGGATTAACTTATCTGACTAGATTAATTTTCAAGGCTTGAAAACATTGTGCTTCACCAGAGCAGCGGAATGACTGTTGGTTTTGCTGACTTCAAAGTTAAAATAACCAAGCAAATCTTCAGGCTGATGTGCCTGACCTCTGGCAGGAACGCAGAGCATCCTGGAGAGAGGATGCGCATGGAGATGCCAGCTGCTATGTGGGCAAGCAGTGGTCAGGGTGTGAAGTCAGAACCTGCTACAAGCTGGTACCTTGTATGCCGGCATGGTTGGGAATTCTGGTTATCTTTAGTAGGTAGGTGATCGTAGGCTTGTTTCAGTTGTTGAATACAGGTGATGCTTCATTGTCAGCGTTGTAGTAGATCTGCAAAGTTGTCTTAGTTTTTGAAAGAAAAGCTGCTTGCTTTTCCACTCTTTTTCAGTTACTAATTACAACAGAATTATGAACTTTTCTTGTACTTTATCTGAAGAGTGATCCCACTGTGGATTGTTAGAGAGGTGCCCAGGGCTTTTCTCAAGCCCTGCTGGAATGTCATATATTCAGCCTGGCTGCAAATACTGCATCAGCTGCACTTGCATTGAGCTACATGGCCACAGGGCATGAACTGGCTCTTGCTTACTCTTTGTTGGAAGTGTGCTTTCTAGTTTGTGTTGGCAGGTGATGATATTTGTGAAGCTTACCTTTCTAAACAGAGCGATGATGGCTTTTAGGGGGACTTTGTTTCCTATCAGCCATTCCTGACTCCTGGAATAATTATAAAATGATACTTCAGCCACCATTTTGAGGTGCTTGAATCCGTTAATATTGGCATTTAGAGCCAGCTTTGGTTTAGGTTTCATATCTACTTGAGAACACATTACCAGCTTCAGAAAGAACCTCAATGCTACCTAACTTTGTAGGCTAGTGTAGAGTTGCGTCTGCACTGCAGGTATCCATGTATCTTTTTATTGATCAACAGTGTGAAGATGTGCAGTTCCTAGCCAAATCAGAGGGGCTGACAGAAACGTCTAATGTAGATAAACATATACTGTTTTGTGATGGTGTATTTCAGAGAATGTAGGACCGTTTTAATGCGAAGTTGAAAGTAATAAGGCAGGTCCTACAGAACTAGAGGATTGCTAGCTACTGCCTTTGAGGAACTACTTCTGGTTCTTAACCCCAGTTATTTTAAAGCAGATAGAGTAGCTGTTCTTCCTGAAATTAAAGGAAAAGAAAAACCTATTAATGAATACCTTGATATGGAATTGACTGAAATAACACCAGTTATTTCAAATAAGCTAGTTTATATATGTGTGTGTCTATGTGTGTATATATATATGTATGTATGTTTGGCATTGGGTTTTGGTCAGACCTTTTCCACCAGTTCTGTACGTTCTTTTTTTTTTGTGAGAAAAAGTGCAGTAAGAGAGAATGACTAGCTTTACACAAAATCTGTATTTCAAAATTACCTGTGCATATTCACCAGTAATGGAGTTGTGTACCCTAAATGAGTTCCCGCCTATTCTGATCATCCTATATAAAAGTTGTGGCTTGCCTGTGCAGATTGGCTCTTCAGGATACTACTG
>JAAGAY010012591.1:0-10061 GCA_011801015.1 Ardeotis arabs
CCAGCCTGTATTTGTGCCTGGGATTGCCACGACCCAGGTGCAGGACCTTGCACTTGGCCTGGTTGAACTGCATGAGGTTGGCACGGGCCCACCTCTCCAGTCTGTCCAGGTCCCTCTGGATGGCATCCCTCCCCTCCAGCGTGTCGACGGCACCACACAGCTTGGTGTCGTCGGCAAACTTGAAACTTCCCAAGAAAGACAACTTCCCAAGAAAGACAACTTCCCAAGAAAGACAACGTTAAGAAAACAGCACAGTTCAGTCAAGCTTTTTTTCAGTCATACGCTATTTTCAGTTTGTACTGAGGCCATCTCAAAAGTGCTTTGTGGAAAATATTTTATTAGGACATTCTGGGGACAGTGAGTACAATTTAGGTTTCCATTTCTGAAGTACAGCCATGTGAAAAGTAACTCCAAGGAAACTGCATCTCTTAATGGTTACAGGTCCTTCATCAATAAACATGTCAGGATTTATTAGGGGTATGAACTTTAGCATTTTACAAATCTATGGGTAACTTCGTAGATTCCAACAGATTCCTTTGTTTTTTCATCGTAGTCATTCCAATCCTATAGGAAATAAGATTACACAGTGTTAGTCACAGAGGACAGAATGCAATACTGTCTAAACCAGACTGGAATTCAAACTGAAACGAAGTCTTACTCAAAGTTTGGGTCTTACATTTCTGTGGAAAGCACTGTGTAGTCACTAAGCTAAGTTCTGATTTCTGTGAGAAGCAAGAGCACTGACCTGAAATTAAATGGGCTTCAGTCTCAGTGTTTTTATTTTAACGATGATTTTTTTTTCATATGTAGTGCACAGCCTGTAGTGACAAGCCAGCAGCCATGGCAGATGAAAGGATTATCTGTCATTTACAATACCCTAGTCAGGTGGGTAAGCAGACAAGCAGATCCTTGCCAAGTAGGATACCAGGGAACAGATTTGACCTTGAGATTCTTGCTCACAGCCAAGGAAGATTTGCGATACTGCTCAGTATTCTGAGCTTTGAAGGACAGTGTCTTTATATTACTTCTTAGTATCCCTGTGCACAGGAAAAAGTGCAGGCATCTTCCTGGAAAAATCAGTTCACCACTTTGAATAACCGCAGCCATTTAGTATTCCAGGTGTTTGCTCTCTGGAATTCCTGAGTGATTTAAAAGAAAAGTTGCATTTCTGCCTTTGTCAGCTGCCAAGCCATCAATCAAATACATACTTCTAAAATGACGCTATTAGTCATGCTGGCTGTTCATAGTTGATTTAGTTTCTCTCTCCAGTTACAACCTTTCCATGCCTACATGAAAGAGCAGAACTAGTCTCTCACATGTGCAGGGTGTGTATTTTGGACTAGTGACTTAGGGAAAGAAAGCTAGGTAATTAGATTTACTAATGAAACTAAGACAACATACCTTTTCTAACAAGTTTATGTCATTGAAAGGTGTGCCAGATTCTGCACCTTCAGCAGCAAACCCTGCCTGCAAACACATTTGCAGTAAGTTTTTAAGAATAAATTGTACCAAAAAAATAATAAATATGATCATTGAAACATGTTTAAAGAAAGTAATTCAGCACAAACTTTTATGGTATTTCTTTTAAGTTAGGTAAAAAGAATGGTCAAGCTCTTTCCGGGGTAAGGGTCAGTATAAGGTTGAATTTTTCCAGTTCACAAACAGAGTCACAATCTAAGCAACAACAGAGTAAAATGAGGGAATACCGCTGCTCTATTTTTCCTGACAAACAGGTATTGTCAAGAATTCTAGATAATGTTAAACCTGAGTTTCTAAGTTTATGTAGCAGCATCCAACTACTAACAGCTTTAATTTGTGTTCAGAATCCATACAGACATTATGTATAAAATAGCTTTGTAATAAACTTGCCCTGCAAGAAAACAATGGAAAGAAAATGTGGAAAAGAGTTCATAGTTTTGGCTTAAATATAATCAGAATCCAAGACACTAGAGAAGGAGCAGCCTGTATTGGATTTAGGTACAGAAGTGACCAGCAAGCTTTATGTGAAAGGAGTGTCACCTGGAGGAACGAGCAGATTAGCATACACAATCAATCATTGCCAAGGGGAGTTCTTCACTGTTGTTACTGTTGCTGTTTTTAAAGAGCTGAAGGAAGCGATAGCACTAGGAAGGAAATAGCATTACCAGTGGGGTGTAGCACAAGAGCAAGGTGTTCTGTTTTATCTTCTGTAGGAACAGTTCTCTCATTTTAGGGTTCACAGTTATCAAACTGTAAATTAATTTTTAAATGTAAATTTTAAAATCGCAGCCAGCTCTGTAGCATACAGGAAAGTTTTTTACATTGCTATTTCTAACTACAGAATTTTATTAAGAAGTGGCTAAAGAGCCAAGGTAGCTTCTTCCTGGTTTTCTGCAAGGGATCTACACTTGCATTTTTTATAAAGAAATCCCCACTACTGCCAGTGAGACATTTAACTGTGTAAGAATGTATGAAGTAAGACACAAGATTTTAAAATATTTCAAGATTGAATGGAAGGTTAAGCACTTGGGAGTTAAATAAACCACAGAGCGTGGCAGATGTAACAACAGGAGACCTTCTGCAAGGCACAGTGTGAATATGGCCCTTTATATCATTGTCAGAAGTCCATCTCAAGGGAACTGTTAGGGGTACAGAGGAAGATCAGCATCATGGGACAAAAATGCAGAGCTGCAGTATAGAACAAACACTAGAAAAATAAAAGAAGCCTTGGTTTTGCTACCTGGCGATATTCACCAGCCCTCCAAGGAACAAGAAGCCATGTGACTGGAATTACAAGCTTCTGTACCAGACACTCAGAGCGACTTGCATTCTTACAGCTTTGGCGTCAGAGCAGAGACCCGTTTAATCTCTGCAGAGGGAGCTGGGCCACGCAGTGACTTGTCTGCCCTCTGCTGACTGGCGAAGGACCAACAGCCAAAGCATAAACACACCAAGGAAGCAAAAATGCCTGTTGACTTTACAACACGATGAATTGTCACACTTTTGTTACCAATGACACTATTGGTTGCGCCACAAAGCAAGGAAGCTTAAGAAGGTTTAAGAGAAATTTTATAAAGAAACCTCCATTTTTTAGTTAAAGCTTTCATTTGAGGGACAAGAACAGGAAAGGAGCTGAACTATCCTCAAGGAAAATTAAAATATATATCAGATTTGCAGTAGATCTACTTAAGCACATTAAACAAGAAATACAAGTAATTGGGGAAAACCAAATTGTTCTTCCCGTTATTAGAACACACAAATACCTAGTTTGAATTTGTTGCTGCTACTAGGTAGGAAAAGAGGGTTTATATCAGAGAATCAAAGGATACTTTCTCCTCTTTCAGACTCAAATAATTTTTTGAGAAAACTACTGTAATTTAGATAAGATATGCAAACATTAATCCACTCTAACTTGACTTCAGGTATGGTTGTCTTATGTCTATTAAAGATACAAATAAAATAAAGTAATGCTATGGCCATATGCTATGTTTTGTGCTAATCAAAAGCCAGATCTAAGGTTGTGGAGAAGCCATGCTGGCTTGCATCCTGTCAAATATAAAGCAGTTTATAGAATGGAACTGCAGAAGTCTATATATTTACTCATTTAGGCATCAGAAAATTCACTAAAATACCTGCTCAGGGATTCGGGAGTACTCTCCAATAGAGTACACAGAACAAACGTTGACAATATTAAATTAAAAGCTTTATTACAGCTGTGAAGTTTTTGTTCTGCAGATAAAAGTAAAATTGACAGCTAGAATGCAGAGCTTTAAACATCATCTACATTTTGTAGTCTTGTCATAGGTTTTTCTTGAAGTGCAAGTTCCTAGGTCTGGCTGCAAAGCTTTCAAACAGGAATAAACTAAAACCATTCTGTTCCTCTAAAAGGTGGGCTTAGTTTAAATAAAGCAATAAAAGAAGACTGCCTGCAGCACACTGCAGTGGTGATTTTATTTATACCGAATTCTTTGTAGGATCAGCTTTTTTTGGTCTGTTTCTTAGTACAGTCTCACAGTCTGAGGGAAGGATAAGACAGGTTTATATTTGTCAGTCTATTTACACCTAATCCGACTGGAATAATAGGTTAAATATAGTAGGGAGTTAGCTTGCATACAGCACGACCATGCACAAGAAAATGAATCACCAAGGACTGTTTTGGCCCTGAAGATATCTTTCTTTCAGTTCTGAACCTTGAGGTGTGCTTTGCAACAGTCTTTAACTGCTGTTAATCTTCAGTCTTTGTCTGATCAAGTTTCAAATGTAAAAATGCCAATATTAATTTCCTATGGCTTTGGTGATGTCAAATCTCAAAGAAAATTTGATTTTTTTAGAGGCTGTATACTGAAGACTGTTCATAAGCTGAATTTCATTTACTCTCTGTAACATATCAAGAAGCAAAGTGGCGCTCCCCTGAACGTGGCTGTCTAGTGATGCACTCCTGCAATTCCCCCTTGGGAAAAACTCCCTTTTGCAATAACTGAACAATGAAGACTTTCCAAATGAGTTCCAATGAGCAGTGCTGAGTCACCTGTAAGGCAATCTGAAAACAACTCCAAGGCACGTTTAATTTTAGATTTTACTGGCACAAAGAATACCAGAGTTGTTAGTGTTGGCTGTTTGTGGGGTTTTTGGGACCTTTTTTTGAGTCAAATGAAGTAAAAAAAAAAAACTTTGAAGAGCATGGAAAACTAGAGAGGTGTAGGACATTCCAGGGAGAGCAGCACCATTTCAAACAGTGTCTATTTTATCACTCTAGAATCTATAAGAAGTGCTCGTAAACACTGAGAAACAAATCACAAATAAGAACTCACCTGTGGTTGAAAGTCAACCGGTTCCAGGCCTCGACATTCAAACTCCACTATCGTTTTGAATTTTTCGCTGTCTTCAGCCTATAATTGAGTCAGAATACCATTAGTTTTCATCTAGAGGAGAAAGACAGTGACAAGCATTAGTCTAGGAATGAACTGCTTGAAAGGCAGTACTATCAACTCTGACGTCCCAAGTGACAGCAAAATCCTAGGCCTCATTTAATAGGTAGTAATTAACTAGAATTTCTTAATCTGCCACAAGGAAGCCTTCAAAAGGAAATTAATACAAGCACTACATAATTGCCTCTAATTTGAGTCATGCAGTTTTGAGTTTTGCTTATGAAATGCATCATAGATTATTCCACACTTAAGACTGTGTGCAGGAGCCTACAAGAGACAATTTTCTGTCAGAGGAGAATACCAGCTTTTTGTGTTCTTGAAACAGGAATGTGATGATAAAGCAAAACCTAAAAATATTAATGCTTATTTGTCTTTCACTTGTTATATAAAAGAGAAAACAAACTTACATTGTAAGGTTTGATTGTCTGACTTAAAATATCTAAAAAAAAAAAAAAATCAAAAGTGAAAAAGTGAGTGGCATCTTCAGTTTTATTCAGCACAAACCAAGCACCGGCTTCTTCTTTCAAAGAAATTTCCTTATACACAGCGAAAGAAACAAAGTAACCAAGCAGTTCCTACAGTTGGCCCTTTCAAAAGGTAAATTCCATTTTTCTCACTTCTCCTGAGAAGTTTACATTACACCATTTTGTTACCCTACCAACGCAAAAAAAAAAAAAAGTGTGCTTCTATAAAATGACATTACGGATACAGGTTTTGTTCATGTAGAAATCTGAACTCACTCACTTGCTGTCTCCTTTGTGAGCATGATGACAAGTATGTACCTGTTGTGAACTCAAGCACCAGTGTACAAAGAAAAAAAATCCCTGGTGAATGCTCTTTACAAACAGTGTCAAGCAAGGATGGGGACTAAAAGATAAACTTAGGAGAAAAAGTGTAAACTGAATTATGCCTCTTCAATTTCTAAGCACATACCAATGGAGTTCTCCCTGGAGCACAGCTTGCATTTCTGCACCATCGTGGCACTTCCTCTGCCTCCTTTCAGGGGAGCACTGTCCTAAAAACCATGACAACAGAGACATCATTTTTAACTGCACTCTGCCACTGGAAACCTCTGCAAAGGTAAAGTAGTTTTTACAACAATGGTCTTTAACTTTTTAAAAATATTGCAATGAGAAGGCTTTTGTTAAACTAGAGAGATCTATAATTCAGAAAGCTGTGATTATCAAAGAATAATTCTGTTCTAGACTTAAAATAATGAATAACAGATACACTATGTGTTGTTCATATAGGCATGTTCCATTAATTCTTCAAAATACATTCTTACCATTCAGTAGTATGCAACAAAAAGGGACGATTATTCAATTAACAGTCTCCAAATATTTTTAATATGGAATATGACAGCATTTCCTGAATGCACATAACTATTAAAATACTATATCTCAGCTAAAACGTAAGTCGTCATATCCCTGATGATAATAACCCCTGTGTGTACGAGGCAGGTTTTTTTCTCATTTTTGTTCTGATGCAGGTTACAACAGGGAAACATACCATCAATCGCAGATACTGCCATTTTTCAGAAACTTCACCACAGTTGCCACATTTCAGCTGAAAAATAAACATAAATCAGACAATGCAAAGCTGTCAGTAATCAGGGATTTAAAAGCTGAAGGAGCTGATGTGAGCCCTCCAGATTCCCAATCCCCGCTGTTTCACAGCTGAGAGGGGCTGGAGCAGGTTTGAGGTGCCGTCTGTCCCGACAGGCCTGTGAGCTGACTCGACCTGGTGGGTCTGCCCTTCGAGCTGTTGGATGGAAAATGTGTTACAAAGCATGGTCACGAAATAAAAGATAGGAATAGTGCATCTCGCCATTCACCTGCCTTACCTGCCAGTGGATATTGGATTACCAACCACCTCACCAATGGAGGCACTGACCAACACTTCAACTTCAGACTTTTTATTACAGCAAACTAATGTCTAATGTCACGCGTACTAGTGTATGTGTGTCTGTATATTTATACCATCACATTCGTTGCTGCTGTAGCAGCCTGTCAAACCCCATCGCTGCTTACGCTGACAGCATTTACCGCCGCGGGCCCTCCTCGCCAGGTGCCCGCTGGACACCCGACAGCCCCCGGACACCCAGAACGGCGTCCCCCGGCTCCCCAGGGCCCCGGGGCCGCCCGGCCCGCCGCACCTTCAGGTACCATCGGAAGTCCTCCCCCTCGGCCCGCAGCCGGGTGATGTTCTCCAGCGTGGCCCGCAGCTGCAGCCCGATCCTCTGCAAGGCAAGAGGCAGCGAGACAGGCCGTCAGCTCGGCTCGGCCCGGCCCGGCCCGGCCCGGCCCGGCTCGGCCCGGCTCGGCCCGTCCGCGGCCCCTACCTACCCCCATGGCCTCGCAGGGCGCCCGGCAGCTCACGGGGCCGGGGAGCCAGCGCGCGATCGGGACCCCTCAACCCCGTCCCACTTCTCGCGGGAGCAGCTGAGGGTTTCAAGCCGCTCCTGCGTGGTTTTAGTGCTGGTTTGTTTGGGGTTTGATTTTTTTTTTTATTTTTTTTTTCCCCACCCTCCACCGCGTCGCGTTGGTGCCCTCAACCAAGGTGGCGGCTGCCTCCCGGTGCTCTCTACCGGACTGAAGCCGCCGTGAAGCCGAAGGTGCCCTCGACTAAGATGGCGCCCGCCGACGCGGCCTCTCACCGCCCCGCTGTCCGGGCGGGAGGCGCGGCGGGCTGGGCCCCGGGGCGCGGGGCGGCCGGTTCGGGAGGCGGTGAAAACGGAACGGGGGCCGTGAGGAAGCGGGGCGGGCAGAGGGTGTCTGTGGCGAGAGGGGGGAAGGCAGGAGGTGCTGCCATGGGTAATAGATGTTTTCACCTTCTAAAAAAGTAATTTAACCACCATCTTTTTATCATCGCAGTGGCTAGTAATTTAGGAAAACCAGAAAGAGGTGCTAGAGAGAGCAAGGGTGCAGTTTGGCAGCGCTGCTGTCGGAAAACCCTCAGAGCCTGCAGGGAGCCTGAGACCACTGTGGGGTGTCCCACAGTGCTTTACAAAAATCACCCTTTTGAAGCCGAGACATGTTTGGTCTCCGAGTCTCTTTATCAGTTCTGCACAACCGATCTGCTAGTTTAGAACTTAACTAAATACATTCTACATTGCTTCTGAATTCAGTTTTTCTAAAGCTGGATGGGGGCATCAGCGAAGATCCTGGGTGGCTCCAGGGCGGCCCGTTGTGTACGTCTGCTCTGAAGGCAAAGGGGTGATCACAGCAGCAGGTTGTGAGGAAGCTGACGTGTCTTTGCTGTAACCAGTTCTCATGTGCAGAGTCAGGGCTTCAGTTGTTTTGCATATCTGAGCTGGCCAACAGAATATCGGACTCGGGATATTTAACAACAGAAATTTAACTTGACAGCTGGCAAAAGTTTCATTTCACAGGGCCGGACTCAATTCCATTTTCTACTGCTGCATAGAGGAGTGACGTGTAGCTTTGTGTGATACAAGGGAAGTAACATACCCTGAATGTACCATGATAAAAGAAGTGTTAGGAAGTCAGTTTCTCACCAGAACTTATAAATTAAAAATACAGATGTCACCATTTTATTAAGACAGTCACTGACAGGTTGTAAAAAAAATTCTAACATACATAAAACCTTCAGGCCACAAATAGCAAGGAACTGAAACAGCATTCCTCCCCGCCCTCCCACCCCATACAGATACTGCAATACAAACTTCAGTTTTTTTTATTTAAATTGGCTTAATCTTGAAGTGTAGTCCAATAAGACTGAAGACTAGACACTTAAGGTCCTGGACCAGGTAGTAAAACACTCTCAAGCCTTCTGGATCCCTGCAGTGCACAACAGAAGGAAGGAAAAAAAAGAAGTTACATTCATGTCTTAAGAAAGCAGTTTATAAAACCAACCTATTAAAAAAAAAAAGCTCACAAGGGGACTTTTCAGAGATCATCTTAGATATTAACAGATTTGTTTCATCCTACATTGATTGATAAAATATTCTGCAGCCCAAGTTTGCAAGTTTTAAGTCTTGACAAAATGTGCATTTTTAACATGAAAGCAAGTGGTAACATAATTTTTGATTCAGAAAACATGGTATTCAGTCTTTTTGGCTTAGATGAAGTCTTTGTCTTGGTTCTAGAGACTTTGGTGAGGAGAGGCAAATGACAGTTCAGTTCAGACGTTGAACACATCTAACACGGGTTCCCACGGTAAGGTCAGCTGCGCGGCGAGTTTGAAAATACAGCACGTAATGCCACAGTCTAAAAGCTTTTGACACGTTATGCAGAAATACGGAGCACTTGTGCACTCAGAAAGTGATTTGTATTTTCAAACAATATAAAAGTACCTAGTAATCAGCGATTTCTAATAGAGATTATTACATAAAAGCAACAGAAAAAAGCAGAGTACGTACTTGGATTGATTTACATCAATGAGTGAACCGATTTTTGATGTGGTAAAGGATATGTGTTCATCACCAATTACTATTTCAAGTTCCTGAAAAATAAAACATTGTAAGAAGTCAAACTACTGCTTTATGATGCTGGTTACAGAAATATTTAAGTAGGGAGATGATGGCTGTTCCATTTTTTTTACAAGGTATTGAATGCAGCAGGTGTGTGAATAATATTAACTCCCATAATTAAACTGCCATTGAGGCGCTGCTCAGGTTTTAAAATAATATTTGTTTCCCTCTTGGCTAGAGACAATACTGACACAAAGAAGAAATTCAGTGATGCTTCTAACGAGCAGACATACAAAGCAGCAATTTGAAAAGACACCATACACCAACCTGCCGCCCAACCCTGTCAGGAGGAGGCCAGAGCGCGTCGTCTTCTTTTGTGATTTCGCTGTCGTCGATTATTCTCTTCAGCTCCTCCATCACGCTCTTATGCACGTAAGCCTACACACAGCAGTCCAAGGTGAAGACACAGCCCCAGGCACTGCCTGGCGCTGCCGCGGTCGCACACCGCCGGGCTGGCGTTCTACCCGGCCCGCTCCCCACGCAGCACCCGCTGCCGCCGCCGCCTCCCGCCCACCGCCGGCATTAGGCCGCTGCCGCCGCCTCCCGCCCACCGCCGGCATTAGGCCGCTGCCGCCGCAGCCCCGGGGACCCGGCGGCTCCCCCCGCGCCGAGCGGCCCCGCGGCGCGGGGGGCCTGTCCCTCACCTCCTTTCGGATCATCAC
>JAAGAY010012595.1:8448-38906 GCA_011801015.1 Ardeotis arabs
AGGAGGGGGGGGGGGTGGGGAGGAGGTTTTTTTTTTTTTATCTTGTTCTCTGTCTCATTATCCTGCTAGTTTTAGTAGCAATAGTAATTTAGTAATAAATGAATAGTTTTCCCAAGTCGAGTCTGGTTTTGCCCGTGACGGTAACTTTAAGGATTTCTCCCTGTCCTTATCTCAAACATCGAGCCATTTTTCTTCTATTATCTCCCCCTGTTCTCTCAGAGGGTGGGGGGAGTGAGAGAGAGACTGCGTAGTCTGGTCCCGATCCGGGCTGAACTACGACACATGGATTTATTAATCTAAAGCTTAGATTACAAATTGTCAATGGTAGAAATTGAAATATAATCTGTAAAAACAGTCTATAAGGTCAAACATCCTGTTGCTATATAGAGTAGTCAAAACTCTTGATTAAAACTATGCTGACTGTATTTGCTAAAAAGGACAAAGTAATTAATTCAATATAATTGCATTCACTCTACTCTTTCTTTCCCGGAAACCATTTCTTGAAATTTTCCGAGCCCCGGAAAACAGGCCTTTCTGTGTCTTGAATGCTCTACCAGTCATAGCTCAAAAAGAGCTGAATACTGTGGTTTTAGTAACAAACAGAAACTCATTCTCTCTTCTGAACTACACATGTATTTAATTAATGTTAATTTTATACAGTTTTCATGTTTGTTTATTTCATTCTAGGCTACATGTTTTTTTTTTTAATTCACTGAAATGAAAAGTAGTTTAAAGATCTCAGAAGTTCCTTACATCACTTACAATAGACCCTGTTGCTTCTTAAAAGTTTACTTCCTCTTTACGGAAGTCCCATAAAATCAATAAGTGAAGTTGTTTCTTAACAGGAACATAAAATAAAGTCTGTAAGGTAATTACAGAATTACCCTTAAACGATGAAGAAGGTTTCCTTTGGCAAGCTGCTTTCTAGCTAACCCATCAAATTCTCTAGTAGAAACACTATTTTGTATTAAAGGTTTTTGTGTAGTAGCCATCATCACGTATTTGCT
Organism: Ardeotis arabs; assembly: GCA_011801015.1. Classification (NCBI taxonomy): domain Eukaryota; kingdom Metazoa; phylum Chordata; class Aves; order Otidiformes; family Otididae; genus Ardeotis; species Ardeotis arabs. Next base: position 9,456 of record JAAGAY010012595.1, read on the forward strand.
GCAAGCTACTGCACTTCAAACAGCGGGTGCACGGCTTTTGTCTATTTGTTGCCTTCTCATACAGGTACAATTCTAATTGAAGAAGAATGACTTCCTACAAAAGCTCTTATTGATTTCTTTGTTTTTTACAATTACAAAAGGAAAATGCTGACCTCAGTGTCCTGCCAGCAAACAGTGCAAATTATTTTTTCTTATTGTCGTAGTCTAGCCCCGCTTCAGACCAGACTACGCAGTCTCTCTCTCACTCCCCCCACACTCCAAGGGAATAGGGAGAGATAACATAAGAAAAAAGGCTCGAGGTTTGAGATAAGGACAGGGAGAAATCCTTAAAGTTACTATTATGGGCAAAACAGACTCGACTTGGGGAGAATTATTTGTTTATTACTAAAACCAAAGCAGGATAATGAGAAAGAGAACAAGACAACTTCCTCCCGCCCCTCCCTCTTCCCAAGCTTAACTTTATCTCTACCTCCCTCCCCTCCGAGTGGCACAGGGGGAAGAGGGAATGGGGGTTACAGTCAGTGCATCACTTGTCACTTTACGCCGCTGCTTCAGGGGGAAGAACCCCTCACATTCCTCCCCTGCTTCAGCGTGGGGTCCCACCCACGGGCTACAGTCCTTCTTCAAACTGCTCCAGCGTGGGTCATTTCTTCCACGGGGTGCAGTCCCTCCAGAACAGCTGCCCCAATGGGCCCTCCATGGGCCACAGCCCTTCAGGCATCCACCTGCCCCAGCGTGGGGTCCTCCACAGGCTGCAGGTGGATCTCTGCTCCTCCATGGACCTCCATGTGCTGCCGGAGGACAACCTGCTCCACCATGGTCATCACCACAGGCTGCAGGGGAATTCTGGTCAGGAGCAGCATTACTCCTCCCCCTCCTTCTTCACTGACCTTGGCATCTGCAGCCGTTCCTCTCACAAGAAATTCTTCACAACAGGCAGGCAGATGTCTCTCAGGTTCTCTTCACATCATGCATCTCCTCTCTGCTTCTTGCAGCTGGGCCGGGCCAAGTCAGGTCCAGACAGCCGCCTAGTGGGAGGCCAGAGGGTGAGGCCTGCAAGGCCCACAGGGCTCACGCCTCTCCATCTCTGCCCCAGCTCAGCTTCTTCACATCTTTTTTTTTTTCTTCCTGTTTTCCCCTTCTTAAATACATTATCACAGAGGCATTATCAGGGAACATTCTGCCACCAATTGGCTCAGCCCTGGCCAGCAGTGGGTCCGCCCTAGTCCCGACTGAGTCCACTAAACAAAGAGGAGCAACTCCTACCAGCTTCTTACAGAAGCTGCCACCGTAGCCCCCCCTCACTAAATAAAACACTTATATGTGAAATACCTGTGTGTACCCGTAAATATGGTTAGTGATGCATAAGCTTACCTCTACAGACAAGGAACTGAAAGGTTCTACAATATCCAGTAATTTAATCAGGTGGCTGCACTTGATGAATGTATTAAGCAAACAAATCATTCAGTCTATAAAAATTCTTAGCATCAAGTCTTTGAAAAGGAGTTTGCTATCGCATAATTTATTCTAAGCACAAGAGTTGTCACTAGGAATGCTCATTAAATTGTTATATTGGTGTGCTGTCTTGAAGCTTCTTAAGGTCTAATAACTGAACAGTTTATTTTCTAACTCTCTAAGATTTATAAGAAAAGGAAGCGGAATCTCACTGTATCTTGAAGAGTAACTTCATATATCTTCAGCAAAGCCTCAGATTGCCATCTCTTGGGGGGGGGGGGGGGCCGGGAGGGGAATACAGTAAGGAAGTAAAGAACATGTTCCTGTGATTTAAGAAATAGCTTTTCCAAACAGCTGACAAGGAGGAGTGTCAGAAAGGAACACAGTGATGAAATGCTGCTATGAATGTGGCTGAAGTCTTTGGTTATTCCATTTATCAAGCAGCTGCTCTGGCAGGCTTGTACTTGTCAGGATTCATGGAACAGTTGGCAGAGATGTAGAATTACCTGAAGCCTCAGTTTTTACATACACCAGTAAATCTACAGTACCCCATTATTTTTATAGCTGGCTGACAAGAAGTAGGATTGCTTAGAAAGGAGATAGTTGGATAAGGTATACATTTTTCTCTAAAGCGGTGCTTCCAGAAACCATATGTCTCTGGTTAAAACTTCCAGCTGTTTTTAACATTAAAGCTGTTTTTTAGAAGGAGAAAAAAAAGGATTATTTATCTTTTAGAGATTTCCTATAAAGTTTTTGTACCTGAAGGCCCCTATGGCATTTTGTGTCCACTCTCCATGTAACTATAGTGAGTACATGCAGTAGAGCTGACATTTGCTTTGAGAAGTGATAGCAAATTGGTTACAGTATGCAGTATTTCTATGATCTGAAATAAACTCTGTGGCCCATTAGACACACATATCTGCCATAAGAGACCCACCTACTACTGCTAACCAGTTTAACTGGTCATTGCCCTAATTCGTCCTTTGCCTCTGTTTCCTCGTTGCAGAGGTTGGGAGCAGACCTGGCACGCATGAAACAGAGATGAAACAGCAGCCTGTATGTCAGCCAAAAGCAACAGATCCTTCAGGTCTGCACCAGCAATTCTAATGTTCTTTTTTTTTAAGCACCTCAGGATTGAATGCAGCCAAACAAAACGTGCCAAGAATTTAATTTTGAATTCTTGAAGACTCAGCTGCCCTTCCCATTCAGTTCTTCCTTGCAATCACTCCTTTCTGGAAATGGTAGCTTTGCATAATGGAGCCTGGCTAGAGCCATTGAGGTGCAGGAAAATAGGTCTCCAGGATCCTAACTTGAAACTCTGCATCAGGCAGGTGGCTACCTAAAATCTGGCTAAATATCAACATATCTCTCTAGGGTCAAATTAGCAAGAGTATGGTTTTGTACTTTTATGAGATGTGGGTTGAACACTTCAGAGAGTTATGACTATGAAAACCCAACTACTTTATACCTGTGAGATGTTTGTCAAATAGACTATATTTGAATTTTCTGATCAAGCGAAATCCCAAGTTTTAGAAGAGAGATGTATTCCTGAAAGCAAATTTTGTAAGGGGCATATTCCTGAGAATTTGTGAAGAAGCACCTACCATCACTGTTTTGTATCAGATTCCCAGGACTGTTGCTCTAGAAAGCCTGTGGTGAATTAAACTGTTTCCAGAAAACTCTCTTAGTGACACTGTAATATAATTCTAATTAAAAAGATACTCTGCTCACCTCTGTAGTTCCTCTCGTCCTAGCACCTCCAAGCAATTTACAGACACTAATGAATTGTGTCTCACTGTTATTATTCTGAAGTAGGTAAACAGCAAGCCAGTTTTGCAACTGAAGAGAAGATGAGGCTTAGAGAGATAAAGGTCAGCTTGTGTTTGATCTTGGCATGAACATGTAAGAGAGAAAGCAGCTTTCTTATTAATTAATTATAGAAAGCTAGAAATATTTACAATCCCTACATTCAGAGATGTCACTTGGCAGATAAACCCTGCGATGCTACGTGCTCTAAAATTCTCTCCAAGAAGTGATCAGTGAACTTGGCTCCTGTGAAATGGATTACATGCAGTAGTTTGCTAATGAGAGCCGCGGTATAGATTCAGGACAGGTCTACTTGCTCTAAGGGCAAGGGATACTGACAGCACTCTGATACCTAACATTTGCAGTTGAAGAGAAAATGCCTACATTGCTTCTTGTGCTCAGCTGTTTCTAGGCTACTTAGTTGAGACATAAGTAACTTCTCCAAAATCAGACAAGAAGCAGTGACAGACCAGGGACCATGATTCCCATTGCTGTTTCCTTCTGCCCAGACAGCATTTGTTCCTCTAGACTGAATGCTCTAACACATGACTGATTAATATAATTTTTTACAAATTTTAATAACGTCACCACTTCTTTCTACAGAGGCATCCTAGGATGGAATTCTACCATATCAAAGAGTTTTCCACATGACAATCTTTAAATTCCCATATATTAATGTAAATACAGCTTACATTTTCCACTGATTTATCTTCCTAGCTGGATAGGGAAACTGATGTGACCTTCGTTGTTTCTTTTAATTGAGTTGTTATTTTGCTTTCCTAGCAGAAGGTCACTTTTTCGAAAAACAACTTCCTAGGAGACCATGTTGCATTAGCCACATGTCAAAGAATGTATAGGACACTGAGGAATCTCTTAATCCCATGGATCAGTAAGAAATTATCAAATTAAATGGAAAAACATAACATTTCTTCAGGGAAATTTTTGACCCAAATGTTTTTACAGCAGTATTTGCAAACTCTCATCCTATTCCAGAACAATATGAAAGTTACAAACAAAAAAACCCTGGTCTGAAGAACTGCAAGCACCATTCTTTTAAAGATAAGATTCCTTTTCAGATGAGGTAGGTGATGCAAAAAAGCTTAATATTCAAACAGGGCAATTTATGGCCCATTTGAGAAGGTCAGTTCCACCTATATCCTTGTTCCTAATTAGCAGAGTGGAATAGGTGCCCAAGCTGGTATGTGGGAGCAAGCCAAAGGCAGCAAATAAACATCCCAGCTGGGGAACTGGTTAAAACTCACCAACAGAAAATCCTAGGCAGAGGGCTGTGGGGAAGTTAAGGCCGTTAGTAGCTCTTCTGTAACTAGCTTGAACTCTGATGGTACAGGTTGCTGGGTACAGATTGCTCTACTTTGATCTGCCTCAATGTCAGTATGGCATTGTGGCCCTGCACTGGACAGTGCCATACAGCATCACCTCAGCATTACTCCTCTCCTTTCAGGGGTACTGGGGTGCTTTTCTCATTACCATAAATGCCACTTTAATAGTCATTTTATGTGCAATGTCTTATAAATCAGATACAGCTCACATAAAGTTCAAAGTGGGAACTGGTTGGCATTCAAAAAGCATAGTTGTCCCTAACTTTGGTTTGTATTGCACTAAATACATGCAACACATGACAAACCATTGCTAGCTTTACCTCCCACTAGCTCATCTGAGGTATTTGCCCTTATTTCCAGTCTTTCTGTTACATGCTGAAAATTGCATATGCTCTGTTACCTTCTTCATGTATGCTGATCGTTCTCCTGCAAAAAGTCAATGTTTACTATACCGCACAAAATTACCAGATGTCTTAAGCACATGACAGGAACAGACCTTCTGGGTCCTTGAATATAGATCCTTGCTGTCACAGACAACTGTGATGTATAACCCATGTTGAGCTCCCTAAATTTGTCCAGCTCTCTATTGAAAATAGTTTGAATTTTTGCCAGCTGGACAACTGCTTCAGAGTTTCACACCTCTGTTGGTTAGAAATCTTCTAATTCCTAACAGTTTTATTTGCATCTTTTGTTTATAGACATTCATTCTCACTTCAGTATTGTTCTTTGGTTGAACTGATTATTCTCCCTTCCTAGCATTTACTCTCCCCATATGTATTTATGGAGAAATCATATCTTCTCTCAGCTCTTAATTGCTATCCTAAGCAAGACAAACTCATGTCATCCCTTGTCATATTTTCTCTTGTTCCTTTCTCTTATTATGCTAATAAGGTTCTCCCTACTCAATTCACCTTGAATTCTTCTTTCTTAAACACAGGTAATAAAAACTATCCACATTAATTCTGATAATGGTTTACTAGTGCCTTGTATAATGGTATTAATACTTACCCTGCTCACTGCATCCTAAGAAATTATGATCAATCACACTGGGATCCTGTTTGTTATGTATTATTTTCTGACATTTCCAACATCGTGTTACTGGCAAAAAAATTTAGACATATGCTAACTTCTTGTGCAAATATTAATTTTAATACTAAATACAACTTGACCCAAAACAAATCAGAGGTCCTTTAATTTCCTGATGACCCTTCATGCATCTCATCAACAACCTGTGCAATTCTATTTTCCATCTCTGCTCTTTTTGGAAGAAAATAAAATACTCTAGATCTGTAACAATTCTCTTCTTCCAAAAAACAGAGGTTTTTTTAGTCAAAGAAGGATATTCATTACACTGAATTTGTTAAATTCTTTATAGGCTTTCATATTCTTTGTGTTCTGTCACACATTAGAAAGTTATGTCTGCTTCACTTACTGGTTTTTTGTGCACTCTTACTTTGCTCGATTGCAGAGTAAAATCAGGTCAATAAGGCATTAAACTATAGTAAGTTCAGTTTCCATTTTCTTTGTAATTTCCTGTAATTTGGGAAAAAACTCACGTGTGTCGTAGTTCAGCCCCGATCGGGACCAGACTATGCAGTCTCTCTCTCGCTCCCCCCACCCTCCGAGAGAATAGGGGGAGATAATATAAGAAAACCGGCTCGAGGTTCGAGATAAGGACAGGGAGAAATCCTTAAAGTTACCGTTACAGGCAAAAACAGACTCGACATGGGGAAACTATTCATTTATTACTAAAACCAGCAGGATAATGAGAATGAGAGCAAGATAACTTCCCCCCGCCCCCTCCTCTTCCCAAGCTTAACGTTATCTCTACTGCCTTCCTCCCCCGAGTGGCACAGGGGGGAAGAGGGAATGGGGGCTGCGGTCAGTTCATCAAGCATTGTTTTATTGCTTCATCGTCAGGGGAAGAACTCCTCACATTCCTCCCCTGCTCCAGCGTGGGGTCCCTCCCACGGGCCACAGTCCTTCGTGAAACTGCTCCAGCGTGGGTCATCTCTTCCACGGGGTGAAGTCTCTCCAGAACGGCTGCCCCAGCGGGCCCTCCACAGGCCACAGCCACCTTCAGGCATCCACCTGCCCCAGCATGGGGTCCTCCACGGGCTGCAGGTGGATCTCTGCTCCTCTGTGGACCTCCATGGGCTGCAGGGGGACAACCTGCTCCACCATGGTCATCACCACAGGCTGCAGGGGAATCTTGGCCAGGAGTGGCATTACTCCTCCCCCTCCTTCACTGACCTTGGTGTCTGCAGCTGTTCCTCTCACAAGAAAAATTCTTCACAACAGGCTGGCAGACACCTCTCAGAATCTCTTCACATCATCCATCTCATCTCCACTCCACTTCTTGCAGCCAGGCCGGGCTGAGTCGGGGCCCGTTGGTCCCCTGGCGAGAGGCCAGAGGGTGAGGCCTGCAAGGCCCATAAGGCCCACGCCTCCCGCTCTGGGCCTCTGCCCCTGCTCAGCTTCTTCATATCTTCTCTTACTTTTTTTTTTTTCCTGTTTTCTCCTTCTTAAACACGTTATCGCAGAGGCACTATCAGGGAACATTCTGCTACCAACTGGCTTGGCCTTGGCCAGCAGCGGGTCCGCCCTAGGCCCGGCCGAGTCCACTGAACAAAGGGGAGCAACTTCTAGCAGTTTCCTACAGAAGCTACCACCTTAGGGCCCCCCTCACTAAACAAAACCACAACAACGTGTAGAACTGAAGTCAACAAACTGGTACATATTTGTCCTGCTACTCTTTGAAATGACTGCGTGATTTCTTGCATTAGTTCATGTGGTAAGCAGTAGCAGAATACCACTTTGAGCTCAGTTGACTTCTCCAGCCCAAGTTTGTCATTAAGTTTTCTGCCTTAACAGGGTAAACAGCAACATATTACGAAACAAACTAGGAGGACAAGCTTCCTCTATTATTGATAGTAATGACTGAATTTGATTTACCTCATGGCTGGATGTGTCTCCTCCAGAAGACAAGGTGTCTGAGGCTAGATCCACCAGTAAGCACTTCAGTACAAAATTTTGGTAGTCAAAATATCTATTCAGCTGCCACCTAGCAGGAAGTGTATCAGCCTAAATTTTCAAAAAGAATTTCCTCAAGAGGTATCCTCTGGCATGCCCAGATGCGCCTGCATCCTTGTAACACTGGACTAGCACACGCAGAGCTCTGGTTTCAGAGGAGTAGGCACTGCGCTGCCTAGCTTACATGGCCAGACTTGGCAGATGTGGCCAGAAATAGCATTCATTTTCTCTGCCCACAGAAGTTTCAGATATCTAACTTCCACTGCATCTGTGGATGCTTTGATCACTAGATTATGAGGAAAAAACATCTTTTAATATCTCAGTCTTTTCTTCACCACTTTGCAGGAATAATGGCATTATTAATGAGCCATGGAGTGAATAAAGGTATAGATCTAGCAGCAAGGAGACCCAGGAGATGTAACCCCCCCCCCCCCCCGCCAAAAAAAAGCTGTAATATTTAAAAATGCTTATCTCAGCCAAGGACAAGTGTGTGATTTTTATAACATCCTGCCTATGGGACTAAAATGAATCTCAACTGCTCTTTCAGTAAGTAAACAGCCCACACAGTTTCTACAATCACAGAATCACACAATCACAATATGGTTGAGTATGGAGGGGGGGACCTCTGGGGGTCATCTAGTCCAACCTCCCTGCTCCAGACTTTGCCCCTGATCTCTGGGGCCTGGGACTCCTGAAGGTTGGGCTTGCTAGTGAAGGCTGAGGCAAAGAAAGCATTTATTACCTCAGTCTTTTCCATGCCCTGTGTCACCAGGGCCCCTGCCTCATTCAGCAGTGGGACCACATTTTCCTAGTCTTCTTTTTGCTACTTAAACATCACACAGGTACTTACAGAAGCCTATCTTGTTTTCACTCTGCTCTCTCCTCTCAGGATCCTGAACTCCACAATCTCATGATCCCTACAGTTGGTGCTGTCTTCAAACTTCACATCCCCAGCAAGTGCCTCCTTTTTTTTATGAGCATAAAGTCCAGCAGAGCATTTCTCCTCATTGACTTTTCTTTCATTTCCATCAGGAAGTTGTCATCGATGCTCTCCAGGAACTTTGCTTATGTTCTGCTGTGTTGTCCCTCCAATAGATACTGAGGTGGCTGAAGACCCATGAGGCCAGGGCCTGCGAAGAGCCTCCTTCTAGCTGTCTCTAGAAGGTCTCATCCACTTGTTCTTCCTTGTCAAGTGTCTTATAGCAGACAACCACTATAGTGTCACACATACCACTTTGCTTTTTAATCCTTACATTTAATCATAATCATCAATATCATCCCATTGAAATGCCATGAGTGAGGAAATTTGAAATGGTCCAATCAAGCTGCATTGTTTCCTGCGGCTATATGGCCTGAGTCCAATGGGTCTTCTGGTCCTAATTAATTTAGATGCTTTTGAGAATCTTTCTTCTGAGTGTTTACACAAGGTCTTAGTACCTCTGTAAACTACTTTTTCTCTTTAATTCTTAATTTTTAGATAAAGTGTTGGCAATTGCTTAATTAGACTATTGAAAATCTAAGTTATTCTTTATTGTTTTCATCAAAGCAATTCCATTTTAAAGTAGAAAAAGATTTTCTGTGTTTAAATAACAAGATAGAATGAAAGAGGTGTTTTTAATAATAATACAGTTGTATCCATGATGCTTCAAATATTTATTCACATGATTAATTCAAATTATGCCATCCAGAGGGACCTGGACAGACTGGAGAGGTGGGCCCGTGCCAATCTCATGAAGGTCAACCAGGCCAAGTGCAAGGTCCTGCACCTGGGTCATGGCAATCCCAGGCACAAATACATGCTGGGCGGAGACTGGATCAAGAGCAGCCCTGAGGAGAAGGACTTGGGAGTGCTGGTGGATGAGAAGCTCAACATGAGCCGGCAATGCGCCCTTGCGGCCCAGAAGGCCAACGGCATCCTGGGCTACATCAAGAGGAGCGTGGCCAGCAGGTCGAGGGAGGTGATTCTCTGCCTCTACTCTGCCCTGGTGAGACCCCACCTGGAGTACTGTGTCCAGTTCTGGAGCCCCCAACATAAGAAGGACATGGACCAGTTGGAGAGGGTCCAGAGGAGGGCCATGAAGATGATAAGCGGGCTGGAGCACCTTTCCTATGAGGACAGGCTGAGAGAGTTGGGGCTGTTCAGCCTGGAGAAGAGGAGGCTCTGGGGAGACCTGATAGCGGTCTTCCAGTACCTCAAGGGGGCCTACAAGAAAGATGGGGAGAGACTGTTCAAGGTCTTGATTTTGTTTTTGAAATAGAGCTTGGATCACTGTAGTGCACTTTGTCTCTACTCGTCCATTGCAGGCAGCTCTCTATTAGTATGAGTTCTTAACAACAAATGTTTCATACAGTCATAAATCCTTTCACTCACCCTGTTATGATTTCGAGTGTTACAGCAGGAAATAGGAATGGGTCTCCTGTTGGTTTTACATTTTGCAAGACTCATGCATGGAGTGAAGCAAAGTAGTTAAGAAAAGACGGCTAAACCAGGCAGGTCTCTCACTCACATACTGGTCAAAACCGAGCACATACCATGTGGCTCTGCCCTATATCTTCTTCCAGTGTGTTGCAGAAGTATTCTACATCTAATTGCCATGAAGTCAGAGCACATATTTTTACCTCTAACATGTCAATTCTGTCTCCCGCTCTCCTGTACCACTCCATGATACTCCTGCTTTGTATTTTTGTAGATATTTTTTCCTGCTGTAGAATAAAAAAGTAAACAATATCAAAGATATAATTTTCCAGTTTTGGAGGTCTACCCTGAATGTTGGCAACTGTAAATTACTACAAGTATAGTTTTCAGAGAAGAAAATCTTTGTCTAAAGCTCATGATAAAAGGGAGCCACAGTTAGCCGGGTCCATATACCCTACCCCCTCACACACACCCTTTTCATATACAGAGATACTACACTAAAAGTAAACTTGACTCATATTTTTGTAATCTAATCCTGTGTGTGCACGGAAACACAGTCGTAACCTTTTGAGAGCAGACTATAGTAGTGAATAGCCCACTTTTAATACTAGTATTGTTGACACAGTGTAGCTGGAAATGTGCACTTGAGGAAATTACTCCACCAGTTGTATCCCAGTCTATTATTCCATTAAATACTGAAAAATGGAGCGGGGGGTGGGAGGTGGGTGGAAATAGTGTTGCTAGCTGAACTCATATAAAACAGCAATAAGGAAGCACTGAAATACACCTGCAAATGTTTCAGCATATGTAGATAGGGATGCATATTGGTGCAAGTGGCATGTGCACGACAAAGTTAAGCTTGATGCTGGAGACTATCCAACAGACTAGCAGAATAATGACCTGTTTGGGTTTTTTTTGTCTGCAAGATACTTCGAAAATTATTTAATGATTATTATTTAAACTGTGCTGGGTTTAAAAGAATTACAGTTACTGCTAAGTCACCTTTACTCACTGTTATTGTCATCTTTTAACTAAGGGAACAGCATGGCTGGTCTGATAACTACAGCAGCTGAGAACACCTTCCATACATTAGAAGAGCAAGAAGTTCTGGAGACACCCACCTCAGCTGACTGTAAGTACTACATAAATTCAAAGTGAATTTATTATTAAAGGGCTGCTCCTCTTGTTAATACAAATGAGACTGTTCCCTGTGACCCAATAGGATCTGTTTTGATTTGCATCAGTTGCAGATTACAGAAAACTGGGATTAAGCAACATCAACAAAATCCTTGTAGAAAGATGGAAAGAAGTTGTTACCCGCTTTGAACTTATCACTTTACACTTACCCAAATGGGAAATTTAGTTACATTTTAAAGGGACCTCCTGGTGGTTTCTAAATTTCCACATTCTAATTTGTGTATTTAGACTTTGAGAAGTGTCAGAAATAGCTTTTTCTTTTAAAATCAGATGCATGCATGTAAATTGCATTGAATTCGCATAAAAATCAATTATTTGGGGTATGCAAACAATTTCTTCTCTTTCAACATTAGTGACTTTTGATGTTGACTTTTGAGCATCAATATTTAGAGCTGGGTGAGTAGCTCCTGCAGCAAAAGGAAGAGTAAATGCTTTTCCCAGTGTTGGAGTGCAGGGAGGCAGCTTGCTGCCCTCATGTAACCCTGGTGCTGTAACGTGCCGCTAGAGGCTGTAATAACTGCTGCACACAGCACAGCAGGCCTGTCACCGCTCCCATTTATGACAGAGTATACTGGGTCGAGGGAGAAAAAAAGGAGACATAAAACATTTTTTCCCTCTAATTCAACTGCTTCGATTTCAGTAAGCAGAATTCAGGCACAGCTGAGGATTTCAGCATAATCCTTGGAAAGTTTGCCCCTGGGCCATGAAAAATGGTTTAAATAATAAAATTAACTTGCCTCTTGGTATCATTGTGCCCTCTTTTTAGATCAGTGATTTTATTAACAGATAATGTTGATAAAGATTTATTTTTGAGATTTTAGGTCTTTTAAATATCATACACAAGTTTGCAGCTCTTTGGCTCCTTGCAGAACTGATTGGGTTGGTTGCTCTTTTTTGTTTCTTTCCTCTATTTCCAAACCAACTAAGATAAAATAGGAAAGCACACACAGCTGAAGATACACACTTTAAAGAAATAAATCTGGCATGCAATTTTGAAAAATATTTTTAGGTCAGTATCTTTTTTATAACTGATGTTACCAGTTCTATCCTTCTTTGCATTTCTCCTGTCAGTGAACAATCCAAATATATTTCAAGTGCTCCTCCCATGTAAGGTAAATTGAAAATATGTCAGGCAGCTTGATTTGGAAGTTTTTCCAGAATTTAGTGAACTTACACATTTTACTAAATAATAAACTTCTTGAAATCTACTATCATCTGATACGAACCGAGCTCAGGTGCCAAGAAGAGAGGTAGGAAGCATACACTTACATTTCAGCTCCAGTTTGATGAAGTCAGTGTTCCCCAGATTCTCAAGAAACACTCCATCCGAGGCTGACGTTTTGAAATAGAAAGAAATGTCTGCACTTGTTTCCCCTTGGAAGGTGGAGAAGTGCAGGTAGGATGACGAAGTAACGAAAGAAGCTGCATTCCAGTAATTCCCTGCATGGGATAGACAGGAAAGACATACATTTCAGTGCTCCCTTGAAGGTATCTGAAAAGTTGAAGCTTTTAATGTCAATATATGCTACAGTGTTGTCTAGGCTGAAAAAAACCCAGACACCTAGATTCTACTACCTCCTTTTTGTTTCTCTGGATACGACCTGTCTGGTTTCAGAAGGTAGAGCAGATTAATGGTACATTTATTTTCAAGTTCCTAATTTATCATATTCAGTCATATAAAAATGAGTTGCTACTACACGTTTAGTGTAGTAACACTGAATTCATGGGATATCAGAGAAAGCACTAATTTGGTGACTGCCTCACCTCAGGCACACGTTTTGCCTCACATGTAACTTATCTGTCTTCAAATTTACTTTACACAACTATACCTTTTTCTTCTCAAAATACAACCATGTCTATTAGAAGTCTATTAACATGTATCACGGAAAAAATCCCATAAATGAAGCTAATACAGACATAATTAACATATGCCCCTAATAGTCCCCTAAAAAATTTCCACAGGAGAAACGTCATAATTAATATTATTCAAGAATATAATACTTTAGTACTTTAGTACTTTAGCTAGCATGCCAGTCAACATGCTGTGCAAGGTATCATTTCCTTGAACAGACAAAAAATGTCATAAGATATAGGTGACACAGTAAGCCAATGAGAGGCTGAAACAGCTAATTCTACTTTCACCAGGATGCTTATGTATCCAGATTCAGAAATTTCTTAAAATATCACTCATTAACTCACCACATCTGAGTGCTTAGTATTTCAGCTAATCAACACAATAAGAAACCACTTTGTATTCCACTAAAAACTTCAGGAGACTGGTTTTCCATTATTTGATTACTGAAGTAGGTGATAACACTATTACTTTTCTGGTTAGCACTGGATGAATATGAATGAGCAGGCTGAAGCTCCAGAAGCTGAACACTGCTTGTATATAAAACCATTGACCCACACCCAAGTCTGAAGTGTCATATCTGTGCAATTTATTAATCTGTATTCAAATTTAAATTGAACATTTGAATTAACAGAAGAAGGCTTTAGGTTTAAATGCATACATACTATTCCCTTCCATATTTCTATTCCACTCCCTCCATTTAATTCTGCCTCTCTGAAGAATACAGAATGAGAGGATCTGGAAAAAAGAAGCAGCTTTCCATTTACTTTAATCCATCTCAGGAGGAAAGTTGTAACTGAGAGTTTGTGTGTATGTGTGTACATGCATGTGTCAGCAGTGAAAAGGAGATGAAATGGGCTCGGTACAGTTGAAATGCACATTCATAACACAGATATATAGCTTTGTGAATTAGCCACCTAGGCTATGTCAGCTGGTTTTCAACATATATTACTATTTGTCCTATTTAGACAAACTGATAATTTCCAGATTAAATATTATTAATGATTTCAACAGAAATGTCAACAAACTTCATATCATAAACAAGCTTGGGCAAGAAAAGTCTGCTAATTAATTGCAAAGTCTTTCTCTGAAAACATACCTAGAGACAAAGAAACATAGATAGAAAAGGTCTATAATTTTATTTTCATTCATAGTCTCAAGTTTCCCTCCATCTCTCACTTTTCAGAGTGCTCCCTCAATATTAGGGTTGCTTACGGTCTAGATGCTTGAGTGTTTGTCAATCATCTGTTAGTACAGGATCCAGAAGGACTACTGCATATGGCTTTCCCACTTACAGATGTATCTGGACATTTACATTTGCTTCTCCTGGGAGCTACAGAAATGTTAGATGCTGGCAGGCTCTCAAAACAGGCTTTATTCTACTTGCTGAACAAGCTCACATCAAACAAACAGAACTTAGACAAAAGGTCAGGAATACATTGATGTAATCTTTGTTAAGGAGCTAATTTAGCTGCCCTGAATCATAGAATCATAGAATCATAGAATCATAGAACCATAGAATCATAGAATAGTTAGGGTTGGAAGGGACCTTTAAAGGTCATCTAGTCCAACCCCCCTGCAAGAAGCAGGGACATCCCCCACTAGATCAGGTTGCTCAGAGCCCTGTGCAACCTGGCCTTGAATGTTTCCAGGGATGGGGCATCCACCACCTCTCTGGGCAACCTGTTCCAGTGTTCTACAACCCTCATTGTAAAAAAAAAATTATCCTAATGTCTAATCTGAATCTACCTCCCTCTATTTTAAAACTGTTACCCCTCATCCTTTCACAACAGGCCCTGCTGAAGAGTTTCTCCCCGTCTTTTCTGTAGGCCTCCTATAGGTACTGGAAGGCTGCTATAAGGTCTCCCTGGAGCCTTCTCTTCTCTAGGCTGAACAGCCCCAACTCTCTCAGCCTGTCCTCAGAGGAGAGGTGCTCCAGCCCTCTCATTATTTTCATGGGCCTCCTCTGGACTCACTCCAACAGGTCCATGTCCTTCTTATGTTGGGGGCTCCGGAGCTGGATGCAGTACTCCAGGTGGGGTCTCACCAGGGCAGAGTAGAGTAGAGTAGAGGGGCAGAATTACCACCTTTGACCTGCTTCTTTTGATGCAGCCCAGGATCTGCTTGGCTTTCTGGGCTGCAGGTGCACATTGTTGGCCCATGTTGAGCTTCTTGTTCACTGGCACACCCAAGTCCTTCTCCTCAGGGCTGCTCTCCATCCATTCTCTGCCCAGCCTGCATTTGTGCCTGGGATTGCCCTGACCCATGTGCAGGACCTTGCACTTGGCATGGTTGAACTTCATGAGGTTTGCACTGGCCCACCTCTCTAGCTAGTCAAGGGCCCTCCAGATGGCATCCCTTCCATCCAGCGTGTTGATGGCACCACACAGCTTGGTGTCATCAGCGAACTTGCTGAGGGTGCACTCTATCCCGTTGTCCATGTCACCAACAAAGACAGGGCTGGGCCCAATATGGACCCCTAAGGAATGCCACTCGTCACCGCTCTCCACCTGGACATTGAGCTGTTGACCACCACTCTCTGAGTGCATCCATCCGGCGAATTCCTTATCCACTGAGTGGTCCATCCATCAAATTGATGTCTCTCCAGTTTAGAGAGAAGGAGCAATCCCAGGCACAAATACAGGCTGGGTGGAGAATGGATGGAGAGCAGCCCTGAGGAGAAGGACTTGGGAGTGCTGGTGGACGAGAAGCTCAACATGAGCCGTCAATGCACTCTTGCGGCCCAGAAGGCCAACCGCATCCTGGGCTGCATCAAGAGGAGCGTGGCCAGCAGGTCGAGGGAGGTGATTCTCCGCCTCTACTCTGCTCTGGTGAGACCCCACCTGGAGTACTGTGTCCAGTTCTGGAGCCCCCAACATAAGAAGGACATGGACCAGTTGGAGAAGGCCCAGAGGAGGGCCATGAAGATGATCAGAGGGCTGGAGCACCTCTCCTATGAGGAAAGGCTGAGAGAGTTGGGGCTGTTCAGCCTGGAGAAGAGGAGGCTCTGGGGAGACCTGATAGCGGTCTTCCAGTACCTCAAGGGGGCCTACAAGAAAGATGGGGAGAGGCTGTGCAGTAGGGCCTGTTGTGACAGGACGAGGGATAATGGTTTTAAAATAGAGGGGAGTAGATTTAGATTGGATATTAGGAAAAAATTTTTCACGATGAGAGTTGTAGAACACTGGAACAGGTTTCCCAGAGAGGTGGTGGATGTCCCATCCCTGGAAACATTCAAGGCCAAGCTGGATGGGGCTCTGAGCAACCTGATCTAGTCAGGGATGTCCCTGTTCCTTGCAGGGGGGTTGGACTAGATGACCTTTGAGGGTCCCTTCCAACCCTAACCATTCTATGATTCTATGATTCTATGATGTAATGTGGGACATTGTCAAATGCCTTGCACAAGTCCAGGTAGATGACATAAGTTGCTCGTCCCTTGTCCACCAATGCTGTCACCCCGTCACAGAAGGCCACCAAATTAGTCAGGCATAATTTGCCCTTTATGAAGTCATGTTGGCCATCACCAATCACCTCCTTGCTCTCCATGTGCCTTAGCATGGTTTCCAGGAGAATCTGCTCCATGACCTTGCCAGAATCTGCACCATGACCTTGCCAGGCACAGAGGTGAGACTGACTGACCTGTAGTTCCTTGGGTGTTGCTTGTTCCCCCTTTTGAAAATGACGGTTATGTGTCCCCTTTTCCAGTCATCGGGAACCTCACCAGAATGCCACGACTTCTCATATATGATGAACAGTGCCTTGGCAACTTCATCCACCAGTTCCCTCAGGACTCGTGAATGCATTTTGTCAGGTCCCATGGATTTGTGTACTGTCAGGTTCCTCAGACGTTCCCAAACCTGCTCTTCTGCTACGGTGGGCAGTTCTTCATTCTCCCAGTCCCTGCTTTTGCCTTCTGTGACTTGGGTGATGTGGCTAGAGCCCTTACTAGCGAAGCCCTTATCTGTGAATAACCTCACAGAGCCCTTATCCAGAGCCCTTATGTGTGAATAACCTCACAAAAATGCTTGCATGTCTTTATAAATTAAATAAGTATTTCAATGTCCTAGCTTTACATTCCCTGAATATTACTCAAGTTATAAGCCTAAAACACAAAAAACACAAGACAAGCAAAAGAGCTGTGAGAGCTACAGGGAACCTACTAAGAAATTCAAGTACTGATGGAGACAAAGATCTGTTCAGTGAGAAAGGCTCCCCAGCCATCTCAGTACCCCAGGTGAGATCAGGATGAGTATACAGCTGTGTCACTGTCCAGACAAACTGTGTGACTGCAATGGGCTCTGATGTCAGGCTTCCTCCTCTTGCTGGGGATACTGGTTACAGAGCAGCCTTGCTGCCAGCATCATCCAGCCATCAGTCACTGCATGCAAGTCCCAGATTCGCATCATGCTTACACTTTCTGCAAGCCTCATGTTCCTCAGGAACTACAAGTTAAACACCTATCTTAACTAACCACTTCCACTGATGCATTGACAATGGCGTTGCTGAAAGGATAATATTTTTATTTTATTTTGTCAAGTCCTGGTGCAATGGAATACCAGTCCCTGAACTGTAGCCTCCAGTGCAATACAATATATTATTATCATCACTATTGCAATTAAGTAAATAAGAGTAGGAGCTGCCATATAAAACAGCTATTTATTTTTAATATTTGATTTGTATTTTTTTCATTATCTTGCAAACCTGAAAGCATGAAATGTATTTTAACACAGACTTAGTCTGCAATGCTGAGACATGCTGGGTTAAATCCTTAACCATGACAGTGCATAATCAAAGTGCAGGTTTGCCTATACAGGGAATTAAAATGTGACCATTCCTTTGTATTGTCAGAGGAGATTTCACTTCCTTAGTTTTTAAAGTAGAACATGGATTTCAGAGTTTTTAGGATTGGTGTTGGTTGTGGACTTATCCAACCGGGTCCACCCATATGGCTAAGAATTCAAACCATCACCACAATACACTTAAAAGTAGGACTACCACTACTGAGTACAACTACAGGGCCAGATAGGCGAATGGGTTCATATTGAAATGCATGGCACCATTTTGTTGAAACAAAATCAATCAAATCTTATTTAGTGCTACATCTAGTCTACTGAAGAGGTCCACCACTAAGGATTTTACATTTCATTTGAAATGCTGTGATTTCACTCTGCAGAAAGCCTTGGCTGCTGTTGTGGTTTAACCCCAGTCGGCAATTAAGCATCATACTCACTAACTCCCCTCCAGTGGGACAGGGGACGGAATTGGAAGGGTAAAAGTGAGAAGACTCAAGGGTTTTAATAAGTAAAGCAAAAGCTGGGCATGCAAGCAGAGCAAAACAAGGAATTCATTCACTGCTTCTCACTGGCAGGGAAGTGTTCAACGATGTCCAGAAGAGCAAGGCTCCATCACACATAATGGTTACTTGGGAAGACAAAAACCCGTAACTCCGAACGCTTCACCCTTCCTCCTTCTTCCCCCAGCTTTACATGCTGAGCATGATGTCATTCAGTATGGAATATCCCTTTGGTCAGCTGGAGTCAGCTGTCCCAGCTGTGTCCCCTCCAAACATCTCCCAAACAGCGAGTAGGCTGTGCACCCCCAGCCTACTCGCTGGTGGGGTGGTGTGAAAAGTAGAAAAGGCCTTGTCTCTGTGTAAGCACTCCTCAGCAGTTACTAAAATATCCCTGCATTATCAACATTGTTTTCAGTGCAAATCCAAAACACAGACTCATTCTAGCTAGTATGAAGAAAATTAACTCTATCCCAGCCAAAACCAGCACAGCTGCAGATGCTAGTGGTGAGAGGATAAATACAACGCAGATGGAATGGGAAAACCTGCAGCTTGAGACATTTTCAAAGACTATTCCTGACAAATTCCTATAAAGATAAAATCATATTTTTGCACATTGGTATACATTAATCTCAAAGAACTTTCAGGGGAAAAAGATATTTTATTAAGAGTACAATGGAAATGTTTTGCTAAACATACATAATGATTTTTATCATAAAATTATATTTTCTTATGAGAAAAGGGCTTCCTAAGGAAATCTTGAATAAAAATCCACTTTACACACATTATTATTGTTGCTTGCTAGGAACCTTTGTCAGTCACTATGCCTCAAAATTTCTTTGGCACATTGTCACAGTCCTTTCCTCAAATAATTTGAACATATTGATCCTACAGGCATTTTTTCCCACTTTAGGCTGACCAAAGAGTAGATGGAAGAAACTGGGACTGGGACTTAAACCACAGGGCAGATGTTATGGCAGCAAGGATACCAAACTAACAGGAAGTAGGAAAGGGAGTTTATTTTGAAAGAATACTCTAAATGCTAAGTTTGTATTCCATCCTGTTAATAAATATTGTGTTGTGATTATTGCCTAGCAGTAACTGGACCTTATGGGACATGATTGAGCAAATCTTGCAATAAATGTTCTGCTTTATAAGAATGCCACTCAAGCTAGGAAGGATAGCATTTTTCAGGCATGCATTAGGCTTGGAAACATTAAGATAGGGAAGGCAGAAGGGCTTCTGTTTTGAAGATGAGAAGAAAGAGGTGCTTGGAGACACACCATCCCTTTCTTTGCCTTTTCTCTCTCCAGATAGCTAAAAAACTATAAAAGTTAAGGAGGACTTTTATTGTAGAGTACAGCCTCCAATACAACATCATAATTTTATTTTCTTTTTTGTAACCTCACCTATTATTCTATAATCAAGACCACAGCTCTGTTGTACAGCTCTGTTGTTTTAATCTTGCTTAGTGTTTAAATCTGATTTCAACCAATTAAACAGATGCAGAGCATGCTGCTGTCATGGAAGCACAAACAGAAATAGATCAAGACACCAGACAAGCCTTTTCAGTTGTTTGCAACCGAAGATAAATGTGGAGAACCCCAAAATATAGCTGTGTTCCTCAGAAAGTTGCATGTTACTTGGTGATGGGATTAAGCCTTAGGACATGGGGCATGCACACACAGGCAAGGGAAGAGCTGACCACAGCCCCAAGAAGAAACTCTGTCATGGATGTTTGCCTAGATCCAAGCAGGTATCAGAACAATAGTTGTGCCTGAGGTGCTTCAATGGATGTAACACTTTGTGATGCTGTTTTCAATTTGTGTCAAGATTGCTCATAGCTCTGGTTATCTGCTGTGGAAATTAAAATCCAAGCTCCTGTAAAACAGCCTTACCTTTTTCTCATTACTTTTGCTAACCATGAGTTACTGTGTTCTTTACAATTTGTATGGTACAAAGTGTTTCTTCTACTGCTCCATGAGACTCAGTCTCAGACAGAATGCTGCACTATAAATACAAAGGTATGATTTTTACAAGAAGCATGATAGTCTGTAGCCACAAGAAATCACCCAGACTACAATGATAAATGAAAAGTGACACTCTAGATCTTAGATAAAAAGCTTAATAAAGATTTGTAGATTTTTCCCATGAAGTCCCACCTCAGGGACTATGAAGGAGATGGTTGCCATAATGCTGACAAGGACAAATTCACCTCATCCTTACTTATGAAACATGGATTGACATCTTTTTATGTGTGATAGCTCTGTAACTTGATAACACAGAGTCACCAGGCTTACAGCAATCAGCCTTTCAGCTTTTCCCTTGCAATATTTTTGTCCGGAACTCCCTTGCCAGCTCCCATCAATATCTTCTTTCTTAGCATGATTGAAATTTATGTTTTAACACCATTCACTTTTGCATTTAAACCCCATTGAAATGGATAATGGCAATACCAGAACTGTAAAAGACGTCAGTGCTTTTAGCTCTGCTAGGAAATAGCACTAGAGAACGAATACTGCAATGTCAGACAGCTCTTATATATTACAATAGACCAAAAACCTCCAGGGCTCTCATCTGCAGCAAAACAGATTTTCTATCAAAACCATTATGTGAATAAAATGTAAGAATAGTCTCCTATTTCAGAGAAGACGGATGTGTGAATGGAAAACTGTTCTGTGCCACGAAGTAATGGATTGAGATTATCCATACAATTATGCTCAACAAATCAAGTTTTTTTTCCTTTTTTCTTTTTCTCTTCTGGGAGAG
Organism: Ardeotis arabs; assembly: GCA_011801015.1. Classification (NCBI taxonomy): domain Eukaryota; kingdom Metazoa; phylum Chordata; class Aves; order Otidiformes; family Otididae; genus Ardeotis; species Ardeotis arabs. The sequence continues at coordinate 30,614 of JAAGAY010012595.1, forward strand.
AGGAATCTATGCATGTACACTCAGAGTAGTCTGAGTATCAGTACAGCAACAATCACAGCTTTGATTCAAGTCTTCAGATCTGCATCATGAATGGAATTGGCCCTAATGAAATCCAAATTAGCTGTTGAACTTTATTCAATTTCATTGTCAATGACACAAGGAGGGAGAAGGAGGAAAGATATTCCATCAAAAAAGAATGTCACAAGTTATTCAAGAAACAAAAGAAAAGTTAAAGAATATTGGTAGTGTTTCTCACATTGAATTGTACCTTATTTTGAAAGGTGTAACTGCACTCTCGAGGCAAGGCAAATCCTCCTATGTCAACGGTGCTAATCTGAGTAGAGTTGAGAGGACGGCTTCAGTCTGAGCAGGAGATGTGTGGGTGAGGGGAGAGGAGAGCAAGGATGCCAAGTCATCAGCATCCTACGTCCTTTGCCAGGACCACTACAATACTGGTGGCTTCTTCCTCAGGAAAGAATCTGCTTGGTATCAGTTTTGGTTGTGCTAACATGCATTTGCACCTTTGTTCTTCACTGTTTTGCAACTCCGTGCCACATTTACTATACATTTTACTATACCTCATCAAGTTCAACCAGGCCAAGTGCAAGGTCCTGCACATGGGCTGGGGTAATCCCAGGCACAAATGCAGGCTGGGCAGAGAATGGATCAAGAGCAGCCCTGAGGAAGAGGACTTGGGAGTGCTAGTGGACAAGAAATTCAACACGAGCTGACAACGTGCGCCTGCAGCCCAGAAAGCCAAGCACATCCTGGGATGCCTCAAAAGGAGCATGGCCAGCAGGTCGAGGGAGGTGATTCTCCCCCTCTACTCTGACCTGGCGAGACCCCACCTGGAGTACTGCATCCAGCTCCGGAGCCCCCAACATAAGAAGGACATGGACCTGTTGGAGTGAGTCCAGAGGAGGCCCATGAAAATAATGAGAGGGCTGGAGCACCTCTCCTCTGAGGACAGGCTGAGAGAGTTGGGGCTGTTCAGCCTAGAGAAGAGAAGGCTCCAGGGAGACCTTATAGCAGCCTTCCAGTACCTATAGGAGGCCTACAGGGAGAAACTCTTCAGCAGGGCCTGTTGTGAAAGGATGAGGGGTAACAGTTTTAAAATAGAGGGAGGTAGATTCAGATTAGACATTAGGATAATTTTTTTTTTACAATGAGGGTAGTAGAACACTGGCACAGGTTTCCCAGAGAGGTGGTGGATGCCCCATCCCTGGAAACATTCAAGGCCATGTTGGACGGGGCTCTAAGCAACTTGATCTAGTGGGGGATGTCCCTGCTTCTTGCAAGGGGGGTTGGACTAGATGACCTTTGAAGGTCCCTTCCAACCCTAACTATTCTATGATTCTGTGATTCTATGATTCTAAGATAAGCAAAAGTAAAACAAACTAGGCATAGCCCCCTTGTTGTTAGAAAAAAATGGTCTTTCAGTTAAATCAAGTAAAACAAAGCTTGAAATAGGGCCCCAAAAAGTGCAAGCTTGGCAAGCCTGTGGCTTTGCATCCTCAGTACAATATTCACAGACTGTAACTAGAGATGGTAATATTATATTTCTTGGGCTAAGGGTTTACAATTTATCAAAATCACGGCAGAATACTATTTGAACAGAAGCACATAAATTACTACTTAATTTAAAATTAATATGGTAGTGTCCTGATTTACTTAATTCAAACATGAATCAAGAAAAATAAATTAAATGGAATTGCTGCACAAGACGTTGACTTAATAGTAGAAAAAGTCTTTTGACAACACACAAGAAAAATAATCCCCAGGTTAACAGATGAAGAGTGTATTAACACTGCATAACAGCAAACTGAGTTACACTCTGTCAGGCTAAATAAAAATAAAGGTTAGATTCCAGTTTTCCAGATAAAACTAGCTCTGTATCTTTCAACAAAGTAACAAATGGCTGGAAGTACAGAACAAAATCTGCTGAGAATATCAACACATCTAAAGACCAGTTTAATGTTAGCTGAACAGAAAAAAAATAGCTTTGCTGTCGTGACTGTAACATTAAAGACAATTCAGATTTTAAAGAATAAGTGATAGGTTTTAGAAAAAAAAAATTACTTCAAGTCTCATAGGCTGCAGCATTGTAATGGCATGCATTTTGGCTAATCTAGTTAAAACTCGTTCCTTCTAAAGAATGGGAGTGTTAAAAACCCTGAGAGATGAGAATCTGGGCAAATTTGACTGAGAGACCATCTTTGTTAGGATTTGCAGGAAGCTTGCAGGGGTCTAGACTTTCAAAGCCAGGAAGAGATCAATATGTCTAGATGCAGGCAAACAAGAATGTACATTTGAACTGAAAAAAATGTACTTATGGTTTTTAATCTCTTTGATTTCTATAGTATACCTCAAATTCAAAGTAATTCCTTGAGGCTTCTCTTCTGGAAGTTGATCGCATGCATCTTTTCTGAAAATTAGATCTTGAGAAAGGTTAACTGTCTGTGGTGATCTTCCAATGACGCCCTTGTCTTCTCCAATTGTGGGAATGTGGTTTGGTCTCCACTCATAGTTGTTTGTCATCTTTTCTTTTACGGCAAATGCCAAAAGTCCTGCCTGGATGCCGCTGCTGCGACAGTGGTTGATCTCCTTACGGAATTTGTCACCTTTTCACGCAGACCCAAGGTCTAAAGGCCCAAACTCCTTTATACAGAATGAGATACTGAGTAGAAGGTAACTGTCTTTCAGGAATTACAAATGCAAGCTACCCTTAAGTTGCTTATTTAGAAATGAAAGAGTCTCTGCCCTGTTATCTGGGATCAACTTGAGTACTACAGTCAGTAATGAAGGACATAAAAAACTTACATTAAGATTGCAGTAAGATGGATAGCTGTTCATCTCCTTGTAGTTACAAATTATCTATTTTCATAAGGATTCTCAAGTGACATAACACTTAAAAGACATAGATCAATGGATATAAACACAGATGCTAAAGTTTGCTTTACTTTGCTAGTCACTATATTTGCTGAGTGAGGGAAAAGTGCGATCACATATATCAGTGAAAAGTTGGAGTCAATGAAACAGATTCAGTGATGCAGAAAAGTTTCCAGCACCTGCTGTGCTGCTTGCAATCATCTTTGGAAGATCATTTTTCAATGGTCACAATGCCTAATCACGATGTATACCCTGTCACTGCTGGCATCATTACTTTCATCCATCTAAAGAATGAAAGGTCCTGAACTGGCATGGTTTACAACCTGGAGCTATGTAATGTGCTGATGGAGCTTTAATGATGCATGTAAACTGGTGTCCTTTCAAGGGAATGTTTTAAAACAATAACTGACCTGCAGACATCAGCTTGATCACCCCTGTGCCGCAGATAATGCAGTGTGTGGGAACCCTGTCAGGATGGTAAACATTAAATACAGGAACCTGTTGTCCACAAACCATGTTACTAACTATGAGGATCTGATTCTCTATTGCCTTGTAGCTATTGGTAGGTGTTTATAGCTATGCAAAGCAATTGTAATAGCTTACCATTCCCAGCGTGGTAATACTGTATAACCACTGTATGGTCAGCACGTGACTGTGCAAGGCGTAAGGCAAAGACGCAAGGATAATAATGTAAGAAAACAATGAGCTTTCTTAACAGTTAGTTCCTCTGTGTTACTAAATTTATTCCCTGTGCTGTCGAGGTGAACTGCAGGAAAGGTAGTTCTCAGACCCCTCCTTTCTGCTCTCCAGATCCTTGGCTAGGTATATGGACAATGAGACGCAGCTCTAGAGTTCAGTAGAGGCATAGAGCCATTGCACTGGCCCAATACCATGTGGACAACATGATCCAACAACCATTTCTACTTCTGCCATTCCCATTTGCTATCCTTGGCATGACTTTTTATAAGAAGGACGTGCTGATTAACCTCCGTGCAGCTCTCCCCCTCTATATTTTCTCATTTATGAAGTAAAGTTTCTCTGCTTAGGGTGGCATTTCTGTTCCTGTGTTTAGCTTCAAAGTCACCAGTGTTTGGCTACAGACCTGGTCGCAGTGTTTTGGGTCTTTGACCATCTGATTTGTATTCTCCTTGAGCAGCTCCACTTTCACAAAGGAAAATGTTCTTCAGAATTGAAATTTAAGATGCAATTTAGTCTTGATGTAGCAAATTATCTATTCTTCATGTCATTGATTACAGAATTACCTGTTATTTACAGAGATCATAAAATTATTTTGCTTGATCTTCTATTACTGGATGGATTTCAGAGCCTTCTGAACTAAAACTGAGAATATTTAACTCACAAGATATGACTAAGTCCTTTGATGAATCACAGTCCTCTGAGTTTTGATGAAATCTATGGCTAAAACCATTTGCTTGACATATTGTTTTGATTCAGCAGGCACACTAATAGAAAGTTATGCTGTTCTACTCCTTATCCATAGAAATATACTTGCATTGACTTCTTTTTTCATATCCCAATCCCAGTTCCACAGAAATTAAGAAACACTTAAGATGTACATCAAACTTACAATTAAGGAGTAAAATCTTCATTCTCATGGTGCCATTCCAGTTTTATGTCACTGTAATATTATTGCAGGTCCAACTTCCGACAATGTATTTTCTATGCATGTGGTTTTTATTGATGCTTGCTATTTATACTGTCTTGGCCATCAATTAAGAGCATTTATGGAGAACTTGAATTCTAGAGATGGACATCCTGCGTTGAATCCAAACAGCCAAGGGCTTAAAAATCACTTCTGTGGCCTTCCAGTCCTAGACTGCTCTAGGAACTGAGGAGAACCAACAGAGTCTACTTTACAGTACAATTCCAACCCATAAACTGAAGCTCATAATACAGTATAAGCTGTATTATGAGCTGTATTATGAGCTCTGGACCTGGGAATACTCCTTGATATACCTGTGCTGACCTAGTGTTTTCCCTCTAGTCACCAATATCAGACTTTGCAAGACAGTCTTTGAAAAGTAATTTTATGATTCATTTCTGTAAAATCTATGGCAGAGGAACTATGCACTTGGCTGCATTTGAGCCTTTCTTCCATTCGCTGCCTGCTCCTTACCTTTAAAATAAATCATTGAGTCTATCACTGTGCCCAAAGATCTTACTGTGATCTTACTAGATCTTATACTATCTCAGCAGTGTTCTAAATCCAAGAATGCAAAGAAAGTGTACTTAAATTTTGTTTAAAAATAAAAGTTTCCTATATTAATTGGTCTCCTGGAGCTTTGTGCTTGGCTATACTCCCTTTATCCATCTTTTTTAGTCTTAACATTACCGTTAGTTCCATTGTTAATATTGTTATTGGAGAGTAAAGTTACACAGGCAAGTTACTCAGGTGAGCTCACTGTAGAACTGCAGCTGTCAGTCTTTGAGCAGTCACTGGCTAGTCATTCTTCAAATACCATATAGATGATGCAAACAAATATGTAGTTTAATGGGAAATCTAAACCAGAACCCTAACTAAAATTTTATAGACTAAATAGGTCATTGTATGGAGAGAGATGAAGCGATCTATTGCACTCCTATTGCAGCTAGTGAGAAAATTCTTATGGATTTAAGTGGCAGCAGCACTGAGACAGAGAATCTTAAATGTATATATATTTAAAATGCCTTCATTAATTTAATGATGGTTAGATCAACCAGAGTTTACAGATATATAAGAAAGATTTATACATAACACTCCCCAATAGAAAGTTATTAGCTTTAGTATTAAAAAAAAAAATCTAGTACCAATAAACTGTGTTAAAGGTTTAACTTCTCTAGAGACCCCTTCCAACCTCAACCACTCTGTGAAGTATTCTGTGAAAATATGAACAACCACCAGAGCTGGGGGGTGGAGGAAATCTTGTCCTGGCTTGAATAAAAATGGCAAGGAAATAAATTTCATTCAAAAATTGAAATGAAATTAGTATTTCAGAGATGAAATGGTTTGTGAAAGCAAAACACTCTATATCTACAGGATATCTGTACAAGATCTCTGAGGTGAAGAAAACACCTCTTCTCTCTTTCCCTTTATAAGGTCTTTTTGAATCTTGATCTTGTGGGACTGTCAACATACACAGTGAACTGTGGTTACAATCTTAGGCTGCAAGAGGCAGCTTTTCTTCTCGAAGCGGAGTACTGAACTTGGCTGGAATTTGAATACACTACTGTGATACAAGCATTGACAATAATTTTCCATAAATTTACTTCTTACTTTTCACATTATCCAAATGCATTGCTGCTGTGTGGTGTCATTCAACAAATGTCAAAACATATTGAACATACTATCATGGATGCTACATGAGGCATTTGGTGTTGAGAAAGAGTTCAGGCTATACTAAAGAATAGGAGCTTTGGTCTGTGTTTGGTCTAAATAGGAAACTACTCACAAGCTGTGAGTAGGCTGGGCTGCTTGACACCAGAGGTGTACTTCCCTTTGATCTATGAAGTCTTTCTTTCTCTGCCAGAGGGAAGAGCTGTACTCTGATACTAGATTTTACAATTTTCTTCACTTGGAAAAGATAGTCTTTGTGAAGAGCAATCTTAAGTCTCATCAGAGCACAAATGGACCAAAATCTGCTTGTATTGGATCAGTTGAGACATCAAATATACGGGTAAAAGGCAGTCATAGAGAAAGAACCTGGCTGCACGGAAACTGATGTGAATCAAGATCTGATTTAAGAAAATCACCTAATATCATAGGAATTTGTTGTTGCATGACAGCTTCTGTCCTTGAAGGAAATCCCCTGAAGGACAGAAACAAATGCTGCATTTCTCTGAGGAAACATTGACACGAGTCAAGAAATGCCTTGGAACAAAACTGGAGCTAACACACTTGAGCTGTGTGGGTGCACCCAGGCCATCAAAGTATGTACACCTATGGACTACAAGTCCATCTCTATGCACTGAGATGGAGGGCTAGTGAGTTGAGTGCAGAAGATGGACAGCACAGCCTTCCCATATCCAGGACAGGCTCTGTGTGTTGAGCTGCATGCTTGTCATTTAGCAGTACCAGCTTGGCTGGAGTTCGTAAGTGGAGTTCGTAAGTGGAGTTCATAAGCGCTGCACTGCACCTTGTAAACTTAACATATGCCTATACTAATTACCTCGACTGCAGTTTGACCCTCTAAGTGGGGCTGATCTGGCTCAGATTCAGCCTTCATATTAGGCTCTATAATGAAAACTAATCTTGGTCATCCCTTCTCAGACTATAAATAGGCAGACTGTAACCAGCACTGTATGTTTCCTGTGTAGTCATTGCTAACAGACAGAACAGCTGGTAAACTAGACTTCTGACGGCGAATCTTGGCGCTGTCAAGCCTAGCATGTGATAGTGGGTCACCTTCTCAGCCATCTTACACTATTTGCCCAAGAACACACTGAACAGAGCATTTGGCTTAGCGCCAAGATTCGCCGTCAGAAGTCTAGTCTTGTATTTTGGGAGCTCAAAATACAAATAAATACAGCTTAAAATAGAAAATTTGGTGAGGAGGAACCAAACGGACTTCTGTTTTTGCAATGAAGGAAAAACTGCCACCAGTGTTGTATTACATTGTCTCAGTGTAACTGAACAGTTTTAATATATATTATTATGTATACATGTCAATATTTGTCAGCGATCCAGGATCTTCTTGTTTTTCTTTAGATGTAATACTTAGTCTCATATCTCTTCGGTGACAGCACTCTCAAAGGCAAAAAATGTAGTATCACATAAAGACGGCCATTCTCCTCCCACATCCCCTCTTCTTCTCCCTCTCTCCTTCCTTCTCCTTCCCTGAAAAAAAACCCATCTCAAACAAACAAACCAGGAAAAATGAAGACTACCAATTAATGATAGATTCAGATTTGATTTTTCTGGGAATGTGAATGAAAGGGTTAGCCAGCAAAGGGTTGGCAAAAAATCATCTCAGAGCTTGGTGTCTCCTGAGCTCACTTTGTCATTTCTGATTTCATTACTAAGTTTCTAGCAGAACGGTTGCAGAACTTGCAAAACGTCCTGTTCCTCCCATTTGCTGAGTACAGTAAGCCAGCTACTGTAAGAACTGGACTTGTGCAAAGCTTTTGACACTGTCCCACACGACATCCTTCTCTCTAAACTAGAGAAGCATGGGTTTGATGGACGGACCACTCGGTGGATAAGGAGTTGGCTGGATGGCCGCACTCAGAGAGTGGTGGTCAACGGCTCGATGTCCAAGTGGAGACCCGTCACAAGTGGCGTCCCTCAGGGGTCCATGTTGGGTCCGGCCCTATTCAACATCTTTGTCGGCGACATAGACAGTGGGATAGAGTGCACCCTCAGCAAGTTCGCCGATGACACCAAGCTGTGTGGTGCCGTCGACACGCT
>JAAGAY010012598.1:0-10082 GCA_011801015.1 Ardeotis arabs
ACCGGGCGCCGCTTAGCGGCGCCGAGCGCAACCGAACGCTGCCGCGCGATGCCGATCGCCGCTGAGCGCTGCCGAGCGGTTCCGAAGGTTGCCGAGCGGTTCCGAAGGTTGCCGAGCGGTTCCGAAGGCTGGGTGAGGAGCGGGCGGGCGGGCCCGAGGCGCGGTGGCGGGCGCGGTTCGGTCCAGTTGCGGGCGGTGACGAGCGGGGCTCCCCGGGGTCGGCACCAGCCCCGGTCACGTCGTTGTCAGCGGCGGGGGACGGGATCCCTACACCCCCCGTTCGCCGGCGGCGCCAGGCTGGGCGGGAGCGTGGAGGTGGGGCCGCGCCCCGCGCTTGGGGCACAGCCCGCGGCGCTGGGCTGGGGGTGCGGGGCTGGGGGTGCGGGGACGGGGGTGCGGGGCTGGGGCGTCGGTCGGGAGCCGGCAGAGCTGGTGACGGTTCTGGAGCTGCGGGGCTGGTGACGGTTCTGGAGCTGCGGGGCTGGTGAAGGTTCTGGAGCTGCGGGGCTGGTGGAGGTTCTGGAGCTGAGGGGCTGATGGAGGTTCTGGAGCTGAGGGGCTGGTGGAGGTTCTGGAGCTGCGGGGCTGGTGGAGGTTCTGGAGGTGAGGAGCTGGTGAAGGTTCTGGAGCTGAGGGGCTGGTGAAGGTTCTGGAGCGCGAGCGCTGTGGCAGCGGCCGGGGGAACCGGAGGAGGACGAGATGAAACGGCTGCGGGTTGCACCGGGGAGGTTTGGGTTGGAGACTGGATGGCAGGTATTATTACTAATTAATATGACTTTTGTGCGTTTTCTGGTGATTCCACACGACGAACAAGGAATATTTGCTTCGTCACATACCAAACCTTTACAGACAGAATGAGTAATATGCACAAATCATGTTAGAGCCAATAAAATCCGACGGGATGAAGCCTTGGATTCACCATTCCTGTTGGTGACCATGCAAAAAAGGTGTCCCACCAGCGCTGTTCTCCATCCTTTTCCACTCCTTCCAGAACACGGTGTATTCGTTTGCGTCACGATGAACGCTGATCATGGTTCTCTGCCCATTGCCTTGACCTTGTTTCAGCAGTTGGTAGAGATCGTCGTCCCGTACGAGGGGTAACGATTCGTTACAGGCGGGAGCAGGTAACGAATCCTGACACGATCACGGTTAGACTGCAGTGATTGATGAGATGTGACAGGAACGGAATAGCAAAGTTGGATCCCATGATTTCAGTGAAATTCCAGATCCACCTGTTTGGTGATTGCCTGGATGCACAGAAATATTGCCCCGAAATCTCTGTTCACCAGGGTTTCTCACACGAGCACAGCCGTTTCCACCGTGCACCAGTGCCGTTTCAGAGGTGGTGTCGGGGTGTATCTGAAGGTGGCAGACATTTTGTTCAGTGTCACGACAAAAGTCTTGTGCTTTAGCGGCATTGCTTTGACGAATAAATCCTTGTTGTTCTCGTGGAATGCGCTTGCCGTTTGTCTCCCTTTTGCTGGGCCCGTGTGCGGCGTTCCGTCGGACAGAGTCGTTCCGTTGTGGTTTAATCCCAGCGCAACACGTGAGTGTGCGGTATGTACTGAAGCACTGCCTGCTGCCGCAACAAAAGCTGTGGAAGGGTCGTAGGTAAAACTGGCTGGATGCCACCAGCACTGGAATTCCCTTCCAAATTCAGCTGCATTATCCCAAATTCAGTGGGTGAGGCGCCCTCTTCACCTTCTCCTGGAATGACGGCCACGGAAGATCGTAACCGCAGCTGAGCCTGGACACAATTAAGAATGAGAGAGACGTCCTTTTGCCTGCACCAAGTGCATCCACAATGAATTCTTTCCTACTGGGGAAAACAACTTCTCCTTCTTGAGGGAGAAGCCTGCAATGGTTCAGCTCCAGCTCCCACAGCCCAGGGTCGCTCACCAGCTCTCCAGTGTGGGTGGGAGAGCATCCGCTCCCCGCTGTCCTCGTGCTGCTGCGTGCAAGGGTTCCCGCGCCTCTGGTAGCCCTGTGGTGCTGCGTGTCTGGGTTTGGGGCCTGCTGGTACGTGGCAAGGCCGGGGCTGGGCGTGCTGGTGTGCGCTGGGACCCCACCACCAACAGCTACGGGCAGTTTTGAAGCACAGCTGAGCCGGGCAGGTACCCCGGGGCCGAGTGCACCTGTGTGAGGCTTTCTGGGGGCTTTCTGGGCTGGAGGATGCCCAGGCTCCGCGGAAAGCCGCAGCTAGGCACACCGTTGTGCGCATTGGTTCTCTGTCTCCATCTGTTTCCTGGAGTTGGGAAATGCGGGCTGCTGCTTCCCGCGCTTTGCCAGCATCCCCGGATGCTGCTGACTGCGAGGACTCCCGAGCCTCGCTGTGTTGAGGAGAATTGGTTGTTTATTTTGACTGAGGTGTTAGAAATAGACTGGAGGCAAAAGGCGAATCCGATCAGGTGTCGGAAGTTCTCAGAGCAGGAATCACTGCTGGCGCGTGCAAAGCACGTGAGGAGCGGTGTGTGGGTTTTAAGGGTGTCATTGCCCAGGGGTTTCTTTGCTTGGCATCCATCTCTGGAGGCACCCAGCTGATTTTTCCTGGCTGTACAGGGCTCCCCAATCCCTCTGGTCCACTGGCAACAGCTCCGCAGCGCCGCACGAGGGTCTCTGAGCCCCACAAACGCACCGGCATTGGAGCTGCTGCTGGGCGCAAGGATCCCCCAGCTGCTGCAGGGCATCAGGGCTGGGGGTGCTTTCGTGCGCCCCAATGACACACGGAGCTGGGCGCGCTGCCGCCTGTGAGGGTTTGTCGCAAAATCCTGGCTGAGCGTCCTACCGGCTACGCCAATTTAATTGTCATGGAAACTCACAAAAATTAAATCAGATGAGGTGATAAACTCAAAATAAACTTTATTCTAACCACAATTGTTCAGCAGTACTGACTGGCAGTGAGGTAGAGCAAGGCTGTATCAGCTGGAGATTATCTGTTACACACTGATAATGAATTCAAACTTAGCTCTACCTGAAGCGAAATTGCTTTGAAACTCCCATTGTATCAACCGCGCACAGGTTCAGAATGTCACCCAGGAGTTGATACTGCACTCGGGAATTCCGATGATCCAAATCGTGCAATCACTCGCCCAACAAAGGGAGGGCGCTCAGCCTCGAGGCATTTCCTTCAGCAGTGTCCCGACCTCAGGGACCTCCAGGGACCAGCTCCAGCCTGGTCAGATCTGAGCTGCGGTCCAATGCCGTCACGTCCATTCTCACGGGCTCAGGATGACTCTTTACAACAGCCATGTGATTCTGGAAGCTTCCTAGGTGAGGGCGAGTGTTCCCACCACAGGGTTCCTCAGCCCGCCGGTACCCCAGGCTGGGCGCCCTTCAGTTGGGTTCTCAGCCATAAGACTCGAGGTCGCTGTGGGTCCATCCTCGTTTGCTGTCGAGTCACATTTGGTGTCTCCAGGAGGACACAGTGGAGGGACTCGCCAGGGTGTAAGACTTGCAGCACTTAGTTTGCAAGTGTGGGGCTGGAGGCCTTAGGGCATGGTCCATTGCTGTTCAGATCAGGACTCGAGAAAGACTCAGCTAACAGCAGGGACGTCCCCCTCAAGGAAGGGGATGAGTTTCATCGAATCACAGAGTGGTTCAGGTTGGAAGGGACCTTCAAAGCCCACCCAGCCCAACCCCCCTGCCAGGAGCAGGGACATCTCCAACCGGATCTGGTTGCTCAGAGCCCCGGCCAACCTGGCCTGGAATGTTTCCAGGGATGGGGCATCCACCGCCTCTCTGGGCAACCTGGGACAGTGCTCCACCACCCTCAGTGTAAAAAATTTCTTTCTTATATCCAGTCTGAGTTTCAATGCAATGCCCAAGCCAATGGGTGCATGGGCGGAGGTCCCAAATGACGCTGCTCACAACTCGGGCCTCTTGACATCGGCCTGCTCCCGCAGATGCGCCCCCCGAGGGGCCCGCGCTACGCAGCCGATGAACCCCGCGAGGAGCCCCCTGGAACGCAGGCAGCAAAGCGCCGGGGCGCTGGGGAAGGGGCGCTGGGACTCTGCGTGCTCTCTGGGCCCCAACACCTCCTCTTCGGCCTCCATCAAATCTTTCCTCCTCTGCAGTTCTGCTCACACCGCAGATGGCACCTTTTAGGTGATCGTGTAAAAAAATGTTTCGCTTTACCTAGTCCATTCTGCTGCACCTCGTTTCACCTTGCACGGAGTCACGATTCCTCGCGAGGACGTGTGTCTTCCTGGTAGGGTAGCAGCTCTGTTTCTGCCTCCCTCGGCTGGGGGTTGTCTCATCAGGTAACTGGAGCTGGTGGTACCTCAGGGGGTCTCTGCCCAAAGCAGGGCCAGCTGCAGGGTCTGGCCCTTTCTCTGGTGCGCTGTTGGCTAAAACTTAATGCAAGATGGGGCTCCGAGCACCCTGATCCAGTTGGAGATGTCCCTGCTCCGTGCAGGGGGGTTGGACTGGACGGCGTTTGAAGGTCCCTTCCCACCCAAACCGTGATTCTGTGACCCCTCCGCCACGCCCGGTTGCAGCCCTGCCTCAGTGCAGCGGCCATGGGGCAGGAGGGCCCAGGGCAGGAGGGCCCAGGCCGTGGGCGGCTGGGGAGCCTGGCCCAGCGATGGCCGGACACGGGGCCGAGGTGTTGCCCCCGCCACCTCGCAGGTCCCAGTGGTGCCGCGGCTGGGGGACACGGCCGGGGTGGTGGGGAGGTGGTTAGGGGCTCGGGAGCAGTGGCCCAGGGCTGTGGGAGGTAGGGGCTGAGCAGGGGCACAGTCCTCGCACCTCTGCCCCCCACCCGCCCCCCGTGCCGGCGGGACCTGCTCCCATAGACCATGGCCGAGGGCTCAGCCAGGCCTTAGCGTGGGGCAGTGCCCTGCTGTACCGTTTTTGGCTGGGACAGTGTTTATTTTAAGTGACAAAGGAGCTGGGAGGGGACTCGGCTGGGACAGCTGACCCCACCTGCCCAAAGGGATCTCCCGGACCACAGGAATAAAAACCTGGGAGGGAGAAGTTTTTGGGGGCTGCCATCGTGCAGGGACTGGCTGGGTGCCCTGGCACCAGGCCTGCCCGCAGCCGCCCGCTCCTCGGGCCCCGGCCACGCGGGGCATCTCACCTCGGCCCCGCTCACCTCAGGAAACGAGGCATCCCCTCACCCACCCACATTTCCTTGGATTCTGCGTGTCTGGCTTCCACCCGGCCGTCCCATGGATCCCCTCCAGCCCGGGGCGGGGGGCGGGAGCTGTGACCCCTTTGCACCTGGGGCCTGCATGCAGCTTCGGGGGGCTGAGGAGCCCGGGGTGGGGGCACTGCAGGCGGGGTGCAGGTGCCACCAGGCTGGGATCATTCTGCACCAGTTCCTAAAACTGAGGCTTTGCCCTCCGCTCAGGGAGGGCTGTTGGGGGTGGGGGCAGAGTTTGGGGAGGTGGCACAGCTTATCTGGGTGCTGCATAGTGGGAGACCCCTGGGACCCCCACATTGCCTGTGGTGGAGCCTGTGCACAGGGCACAGCACGCGGGGGACAGTCGTGCAAAGATCTGTGGGGCGGCATCACCCCCACGCGTCCTACGCAGCGTACCCCGACCGCAGGAGGGGATCGGGCGCCTCCGCGGTACCGCTCTCTGCTTGTGCAAAGGTGCGCGTGCAAGGGTGTGCACGCCAGAGCGCGAGGGGCGCACGCCACCGAGCCGGTGGGAGTGGGGACACGCGACCAGCACAGGTGTGCACGCGTGTGGGCGCACCTGGGTCCACGCGCACAGCGGGGAGCAGGCACGTGTGCAGGCGTGCCCCCAAAACATGTGCGAGCAGGGCTCCAGGGTGCATTTCCCCGCGTGTCCCTGAGCGTCCCTGCGCGGGGGGAGAAGGTCTGGCGAGAGCGGTGGGGGCTCCCACCCTCCTGCACACCCCTTCGCTGTACGCGGTGGCCCAGGCTCTCCCCACCCCAAAGTCTCAGTCGCTGGGGTGCCCTTTGCCCGTGGGGGGGGCACTGCCCCTCACAGAGCCCTGCCCGCAGCAAGGAGGGGCGAGCCCCCTGCCCTGCCAGGAATCCTGGGGGAGGGGGCTGCGGGGCTGCTGTGTGGGCCCTGAGCTGCTGCGGAGGACGCCCGCTGCGTGCATTCACCACCTCTGTACCCCACTTTCCCCCACTCTGTGCCTGAGCCCCCCCCATTCCCTAAAAAGCCCCATCCCCTACAGCCTTTGCTGCCCCTGGGCCACCCCCAGCCCCCCGTCTCTCACCCACTCTCCCCCAGGCAAGCGGCCCTACTGCTGCCAGAAGTGCTGCTCCCACTCCAGCTCCTCCACCACCCACCTGGCCCTGCCTCCTGGGACCCCCTGCACCCCCTGGGACCCCCACCCAGCCCGGGATGGGACCCTCACGCCGGGGCTAAGGCTGTATGGCGCTGCCACGCCAGCGGAGCCCCTGGGCGTCACTGGGTCCTGAGGGCACACTGGGATGGGAACCGGGCAACTGGGGGGCACAGGGAGGGGCTGGGAGCCACTGGGAGCAGGGCCCAGAGCGGAGGTGACCCTGGCAGCTCCCACAGCCACGGACCGTTGCATCCCGCGGGCTGGGTCCTGGGGTGTCAGCCACCCTGGGGTCCCCAGCGGCTGAGGGTGGCTGCAGCGGGGTGCAGGCATCCCCGGAGAGAGCCCCAGCCCCAGTATGGCCAGATCCTGCCCAGTGCCCGCAGAGCCTGGGGCCTTTCCCGGGGCGGGCAGGCCGATGGTGATGGATATGTATTTAATGAACGGTGGAAATGAACCTGGGCTGTAACGAGCTCGGGGAGGAGCCGGGGGCATGGCAGGGGGCAGAGCATCTGGGGGCTGCTGGATGCCGACACCGGGGAGGTGGGCGGCTGCCGGTGCCGCAGGCCCCCCCGCTCCGGTCAGAGCAGGAGGTGCTGGTGGTCCCAGGGAAGGCACCCGTCTACTGCAGAGTCGAAGGTACCGGGGGCAGGGAGGGCAGGGGGGGCAAGTGGGCACCGGCAGCCAGAGCACCCACGCCTGACGTGGCGGTGAGGTGGGCTGGGCTCAGGGGGGTGCAGGGAAGACGCGGTCAAAATGCGCCAGCAGCAGCTCCACGGCCTGGTTCTGCTGGGCCATGCCCGCTGCCAGGCTGCCCGGCTCCCGCTCCGGCCGCAGCAGCGTCGGCCCGAACACGATGCCGATGTTCTGGCGCGTCATGCGGTTGACATCCGCCCGCTCCATCACCCTGGGGAGGTGCAGGGTTGGGAAAGGGGGGGATCCCCAAGTGCCCCATCCAGCCCTGCTCCCCCTTCTGTCACCCGGGGGGGGTGGGTCTGTGTGCCAGGGCTCCCGCAGGCCCTAATCCTGCTCCCCTCTTCCTCCCAGCTACCTCATAGCTCAGCCACCTGCGGGGCAGCCCTAAGCCCACCCCACCGCCGCCCCCCGCCCGGCAGCGGCACCCCTTGCCCCGCGTACCGGCAGAGGTGAGCCAGGAGGTAGCGCAGGGTGGCGTGGTTGGCGGGAGGCAGGCTCTGCACCAGCCCAGCCGCCCGCTCCACCTGCTCCTGCGGGTCCGGCAGCTCTGGGGGGGGAGCCACAGCGGTCAGACAGGGTGGCCCCCCCGGCATCCGTGGAAGTGCTGCGGGGGGGGACACCTACTGACTGCCTCGATGAAGGGGTCAAAGAGCCGGTAGGGCACGAGGGGCTCGGGCAGCTCGCGGAAGAAGAGCTTAAGGGCACCGGTCACCACGTGGATGTCGCTCCATTCGGGGTCTGCCAGGCTGAGCCGCTCCTCTGGGAGGAATGGGGGGGGTCAGCTGGTGCTTGAGCGTCCCCCCCACCCCCTGCCCAGCCACCCCGGCTGACCTTGGCACGGCTGCTCGGGGAAGACGTAGCGTCCATCCGAGGTCACGGCTCGCTCTGTGGGGACCAAGGAGGGCTCATGGGGGGAGAAGGCGCCCTCCCCCATCCCTGGGCACATGCTCCAACACAGTCCCCCTGTCCCCTCCTCAGCCCCCCATCCTGTGCCCCTCCCAGTCTCCTCACCCCGGTCCACGGCAAAACGCAGCTTCTGTATCACGGACAGGTTCCCGTTGACCCGGTAGATCCCATCGATGTCAAGCCCTGGGGACGATAACGTAGGGGGATGAGACGGGGGGGGAAGTCAGCGCCGTTTCAGGGGAAACGCCGGCTGGGAGGACCCCACCTCGCTCCTCGACAGCCTCCACGCAGAGCCGGACGAAGCGGGGCACCGCGGTCCTCTCGCGCTGGCACAGGGCGTCCAGGTGGCACCCGAACACCTGGTCTGGGAGACGGCAGTGCTGGGGGGAGCACTGAGACTGGGGGGGCAAATGGGGAGTGCGGGGTACGCAGGGACCTGGAGGGTCCTGGGGACCAGGAGGGTGCTGGTGAGGGCAGGGAGGGACAGCAGGGTCGGGAGAGGACACTGGGACCAGGAAGGGACGCTGGACTGGAGGAAGACTGGGACTGAGGGTGGGGGCGATTCTAGGATGAGGGGGGGGATGACGGCACAGTCACTGCGCTCAGGAGGGGGACAGGGATCGGGTGGGTGCTGGGACTTGGGAGCGACACCGGGACTGGCGGGTGCACAGGGACGCTGTTGGGGGGTGCTGGGAGCCCCGGGGACAGCCAGCCAAGGCTCAGCGGAGCACTCCCGTGCTCGCTTTGGGGGCACAGGAGGATGAGGGAGGGTCTGGGGAGGCTCTGGGGGACTTAGGGGGAGGTCCCGCAGCTGGGGGCCCCCACCTCGAATGAGCCCCTTCTCCTGCAGGCTCTGGAGCGGGGGCCGCTTGGCGATGAAGTGCCTCAGCTTGCTCTTCACCCGCTTCTTCTCCGAGGCGTCAGGGGTGTGGGGGGAACCTGGGGGGCACAGCGGGCCCGGGGCGTGGTCACGGTCACGCCAGCCCTGAGGTCTGCTCCCCGCGCCCCAGCCACCCAGCCCTACCTGGAGCCCTGGCCCCCTCGGTGACCCACGGCGCCTCGTCCTCATCCCCGCTGAGCTCCACCAGGTCCCCAACGTCCCCCCGGCGCAGCCACCCTGCAGGTGCATCCACGGGGTTCTCCAAATCCTGGGGGGGACAGGGACAGTCAGGGACACCGACGGGGCTGAGGGCAGCCATGGGGAAGCCCTGTCCCCCACCCCCAGGCACTCACCAGCTGGCGGATGACCCCCCAGATGGCCCGGGCCCACCCCTGGATGGTGGCCTCTTGGTCCGACTGCAGCAGGAACTCGTTACCAGTCACAGTGCGGAGCTGGCGGGGGGGCAGCAGGATGGGGGGCAGGGGCAGGGACCCCCGGGGACCCCTAGAGGGGCCATGGGGACCCAGGCACTTGAGGGGTGCCCTGCTCCTCCCCAAAAGGGGGGCTCCAGGGACACCCCTAACCCAAGCCAAATACATGAGTGGCACAGCTTTGTCCCATTTTGGGGGGTCCCCTTCTCTGTAGGCTGCATTTGGGGGGATCCCTGTGACGCCCAGACTGTCCCACCCCCTCTGGGCTGTGCCCTACAGGCAGCTGCTCCACACCCCCCCGCCTGGGGTACCCCCCTCACATGGATGACGTTCTTCTTGCTGGAGAGGTCACGGGCCCGATCCAGCGCAGCCCCCCGCAAATCCACGCTGCTCTCGGGGCGGCTGCTGGCAGGGCACTGGGGGGGGGGGGCACCGGGTGTCACAGGTGCTCTGCCCCCCTCATGTCTCCGCAGCACCCCACGTTGCCCTGCAGCGCTCTCCCCCCGACACCTCTCAATGCCCCCGGCCCACCCCCGTGCCCCTCACTCACCCAGGCAGCAGGCGCTGGCCCCTTGGGCTCCTTGTAGAACACCAGGCTGTTCCCGGCCAGCACCACCCAGGACACCCCCCAACTCTTCCTGGGGGCAGCAAGGTGAGGGGCACCCCCAACCCCTCCCCAGCCAGGGCCGGGGGGAGGCCTGCGTGCCCCCGACCCCGGCAGAGCCCCACACAGACGCCCCGGGCACCATTTGGGCACCGGCAGTGCCCCAGATCCACCCCGGCCCCCTGTGCCCGGCGCAGCTGAATGCTCCCCCCTCAGCCCCCTCCGCTGGACGGAAACACTCTCCTCAAGCGGGGACCCCTCCCCCCAAACTGGCAGAGACCTCCAGACGGGCAGAGAC
>JAAGAY010012600.1:0-10354 GCA_011801015.1 Ardeotis arabs
GAACACCACTTGTGACCGGTAGCCAGCTGGATTTAACTCCATTCACCACCACTCTCTGAGCCCAGCCCTCCAGCCAGCTCCTTACCCAGCCAAGAGTGTACCCATCCAAGCCATGGGCTGCCAGCTTCTGCAGGAGAATACCGTGGGAGACAGTGTCAAAGGCTTTGCTGAAGTCTAGGTAGACCACATCAACAGCATTATTTTCAGATTGGACAATGAATTTAGAACTAGTTATTCTCATATGTCTAGTCTTTGCAGAAGAAGAGAAATTATGTATGTGAGTGTCAAATCTGTAAAGAAAAAATATAATGAAGCTTTAATATCACAAAATCCAGATGAGGCTAAATGTAGCAGAAACTATTGTGTTGATCTTCCTTTCTCACCTTATAATAAAAGCAGAAACATTTTGTGTTAATTACGACATTTAAGTGGGTAATGAAGGAACAATTATTTTTCAATAACTAGTCAACCTTTTTTTTTTCTGATAATAATTGCTTTTATGCTATAGGTAGTTACCATTATGGGACTCCAAGATCAATTCATTATTATAACAAATAGAACTTTAGATACTGCCAGTTAGACCCAACTGGATCTTTCCAACTTCATTTTAACTTACTCCTTTCTTTATGAATTTAATTGTCCTGGAGGCTGGTATATGGATTAAAAGCTTTGACACTTGTAGCTAACTACTCAGACTCACACTAAAAGCTCATTCATGTGTGTTTAATATCATGAATAAATCACAAAATCTTACTCATCATACAGTAGTAATAATAGGGTAAAGTTTAGTGAAATGTTTAAGGGTTGCACAAAGCTGTCCCTGCAACAGAACTGGAAGAGCAGAATCTGGAAATAGCTTGTTGTATGTGAAGTGGGTAGTGTGGCAAAGTAGAATTAGGATTTAAATCTATTAAACATATACAATGAGATATAGTAATATAGAAACATGCATAATAAATATGCATAGCTCTATATTGAGCATGCCTGAAGGCTTTCCATGCTACCTAAGCTCACATCTTATTATAATAAAAACTCTTGAAAAAACCTGTCACTTATTCAGAAATACATTGTCTTGACTCTGTTCTGAAATAAAACGTACAAACTATCTGAAAAATGAAGTGTTGCCAGTTTCTATCTAGTTGCTAGAAAATATTTCCATGTTTTGCTGAAATGCTGTTCTCAGTTCTTTCAACATGAAACTGATGCTCTGATGATATGTGATCACTAGAGATACCATGGCATTTTTGTAATCGTAAAGTGTTTAAAGAGAATACCCCAGCAAAATCTCAAATCAAGACATTTTACAAGTCATGCAGAGTTCTCTTTAGTTCCTGCCCTAATTTGTTCAGTTGCGTATGCATGAGTACATGGCTGCCACTTTCCAGTGGTGGCTGAGTTGGTCCTATTAGTCACCTTCACTTAATTAGAATTGGCCAGAAAGTTCATCCAGAGAATACTCATTTGTTTAAAAAACTCTGTGTGTCTGTGCGCGTGGATGCATGCAGGCAGCAATTAAACCATTTTTGACTCAGGTCAAAGTTAGACTTTCTGTTCATGCCAGAGACAGGAATGAGAAGAGCCACTTGCCTGAAGGCTGTGGTACTCAGCTGGGAAGTGAGAGACACAGATTGCTGCTGCCTGACCCCACATCAAAGGCAGGAACATGCCTAAACCACTGACTATCCTAGGAGAGTGCTCGCTCTCTCTGCACTTGCAGTAGGAAACTACCAAGACTGGCAGGCCTTCCTTATTTTTACTGAAAATCTGTCAAAGATTGCAATTTTGCACTGATACAGACTGGGAAATTCCTATCGTGAAACTTTGCGAGTCTAATAGTAAGCATCATAATGATTTGTTTGTGTGTTGTAGTAAAGCTCTTTGAGATTGCTAAGGAGGGTGTGCTGCTAGCAACAGTCCTGTTACAGCACGGGTCAGCAGCAGATTTAGTGATGAGTACTGTGACTGTATGTCTTACAACAGAACTAGGAATCAATGTTTTCAACAATTTTGAGACATTTAAACATCCTTTACTCATTAGATTTTTATGACAGAAGAAACTGACTGTATAAGGTTCAAAAGCAATAAGCCTCATTCTTTCTTATGCAGGAAAGATCTCTGATCTGAAAAACTCATAGTAACTCATATCACCTATTTAGGTGCTGCTACCTACCAAGGATTAGTCTTTTGAATCCATTTCCAGCTGGAGTTTTATCTATGCTGGTAACACTGTGTTTAACTTCTCTTTTCCCTTTCCAAGTCACACACGTACTGCAGTCATGCATCTTATTTGTACTGTTTGTAGGTATTTAAGCATGAGATATAATAGCTCATCTTTTTGAAACTGGCAAACTATGCAGCAGACTGTACCCTTGGCTCTGAGTGCTGCTGCAGCTAACTCACTCTGGGACAGAGATTTCCAAGAGCAAGGGAGGTTGTACATAGGTATTCATTGTCACCAAAGCAGTCTTTACTAGACACATTATACAGAGACTTTTTAACAAACAAAAAGGTTTTCTCCTACATTTTTAAAATTCAGGCTTGTTTAATGGGTCTTAAGTTTGCCCCTGTAGGTTCCTTCCTTTTTTCCATATTTGTTTTCAAATCTCTAAGTTTATGCCTTTGTGAGTAGTCTGGGCCTTACAGTGTATGCTCACACTTCTGAGTCAATCGACAGATAGCTGCTGTTGCAAAACTGATCTCTAGCATTTTTTTTCATTATAAGTTTCTATTTTGTCCTTCCACAGACAAAAAATAAGACAGTCACTGTTAACTCACTGGCAGTTGGAATACCAAGAGACACTCAGTTTTGTGGTAGGACAACACAGCAGCAGTAAAACGTTAATCTGTTTTTTAAGTGGTAATATTATTATTTGCAATAATCAAGAAGAGTGCAACATAAAAAAGTACTAATAAAATAGCACCTGCTTTACAGTGTCCGCAGGCGTGATTCAAGAGCAGACATAGGAGGCAGAAAAAAAGGTAGGAGTGATGCTAAAAGACACTGCAGCAGCTATAGAGATGGTGATTTCCACCCCTGAATTGCTAGGTGGTGAAGCAGAGAGTCCTTCCCCTTTGGTGTTTCTGTTGGAAAGGGTGAGTCAGTATGAGACCTAAAACTTACACAGACACATCACAGAATATAAGAATGCCACAATTCAGACTGCCTGGAACAAAGGAATGGAAAATCATGGGATGGTTCAGGTGGAAAGGCACTTCTGGAGATTGTCTAGTCCATTGCTCAAAACAGGGTCAGCTGCTGTGCCAATGTTTGATTATCCTCAACAAAAAAGCTTTCTTATATTTAAATGGAATTTCTTATATTGCTGCTTCTCTTGTCATTGGGGAGCACTAAGACAAGTCTGGCTCTGTCCTCTTTACAACCCATATCAGGTATTTATACACACTAATAAGATGCCTCCAGAGCAGAAAGAAATAATTCCCTTCTTAAGGCTAAACAGTCCCAGCGTCTGTGAAGTCAGGAATTGCCCTTGCTTGACTTGGATGTGTAATTAACCAGTTAACCTGTTAGGAGACAAGACATTACTCACTTCAAGCACAGTCTGCAGGGTGCTCACAGAGTTCTGTGAAAATTTTTTTCAAGGCTGCTTGCTTCCTTTGTCTGTATTGAGCACATCTAACTGCTCCCACTAGCAACTGTGTTGCAGAAGACTCTGGGTGAACTGCCTGGCCTGCAATAGAAAGGGCAGGTGAGTCAGAGAACCTGCAGTTGTTGACTTACACAATCACCCCAAAGTAGCACCTTCTTCATATAAAGCAATAAGCCCACCTGAACAGGATATTACACTTCTTAGGCTTTGATGTTATTTATCAAACCAAATTGCAATTTGCTGTCACAGTCAGCAACAATGAGAACCTAAGAACATAGCTGAGCCATAGCCGGTCAGACAAATGATGCACTCCACCCAGTCTCCAGTTTCTAACAGTGACCAAGAGCTGTCAGGGAAGAGTGTAAAATGAAGGAAAGTATGCTATGAAACTTTCCTGAAATACAGTCCCAGCCCTCCCTCACCAGCAGCTCAGGAACTTCAAAGGGTGGTGTCTTTATATTTAACAACCCGGAGGGATTCCTCTTCCCTGGATTTATCCTGTCACTTTTTGAAACCCTGTGGACTTTGAGTCCAGGTAAACAAGGAATATCAGGTGTTCTGTATTACAGAAGAAATGGAAGAACTGAAAAAAAACTGAAATGGCCTTGAAAACAGCAGAAAAACCTAGATAGAAAAAAGGTGGTATCTGAGGTAGTTTTCAAAGCTTGGAAACAATGAAATGTTTATTTTCATAGTGGAAAAATAGTTGTGTTTCCATATCAACTAGAATAATTTGTAGCTGTATTATATAAAGCTAATAAAAAATCACCACTTGCTCCTCCGTAAACCACTAACACTAATCATCTAGTTACAAAAACGTAACTAAAAGGAAAGATGCAAATGGCCAAATTAATTTTTCCCCCTTCAACTATTTTTTTTTCTTCAAGCAAAAGAGGAACCAAAACAGTCCATCACGCAAGCATTACAGAGCCCTCACTGATGTCACTAGAAAACATAATGTAACCACAGCAACGCAGGGGCATGGCTGGCTTCCTTTTTTTTTGTTACAGCTCTTTTCTTACCTAGTGCAGAAGGAAAGAAACCAATGGCCTGCAGAGCTAAACACCTAAATCAATTTAACACAGATCAATGACTCTAGCAGTAACTAAAGAGTCCTATACTGTTGAGTGCATGTGCAGTAAGATCCCTAGCATAAAAGCAATACATTTGTATGCTCCCCATCATAACAAACAGTGCTTAAAAATTCTTGGGCCAAAACAGGTACCCTCTAACATAAGGCACAAAGATAAGTCTTAAAAAAGATCTAGGATAACCAATAGGAACATAATTACATCCAACAGCACCTTTGAAGAGGTACACAGCAGGACCTGAAGGGCCACTTTTGTCAAAGGGAGGATAGTTCAGGTAACAAAAACAAGCATCAGCTGTGATGCTGATCTCCACGGTATGTACTGAACACAATTTAATTGCTATCGGCTTCCCAATGGCCATACCTTCTCTCTGCTGCTGTCTCAGTATAGCAGACAGACAAGGGGTAAAGAATTCTAGCAACCAACAGGGCAAGCAGTGAGAAGAGTTGACTTTGAATTAAAGAGAGAGAGGAGAGGACATATGTGTGCGACTTTTCAGTGGTCACCGGAAACAACGGAATGAGCAGCTGATCTATAAAGAGATCTATGGAGAGAAAACCGAGATTTATCACACCATATATTCCAGGGCTATCTGATGAGACATAGCTCCATTCCAACAGCAAACCAAGGCAGCTCCCAGCCAGAAGGGGATTCCTGAGGAATTCTAAATTTAGGCTTGCGAACAGTGCTATGATTAGCCGCAGACACTGATCTAACACTAATGTTTAGCAACAGTATCAATACAGTGAGAACAGAGAAACAACAGCTTTCACCTTTTCTGATAGTCATCTAAACAACTCATGAGAGGTAAACCTAAGGGCTGGTTGTACCAGATGAGAACAAAAAAAAAAATCGAAGGTCAAGTATCTTGCCTCCCAGATAAGTCAACAGTGGGTGCTTAGTGAGGAATGTAACAACAGGAAAAGCATATGGTAATGCTATCCTGAAAGACTCATAACCTACAAAAATTTGCAGGCTGAGGACTTTTCTTGGGTTAATGTCTTTGTAGCTCAGCTGGCTAAGACGAGGACATAGAAAATTCAGGATTCTGTAGCACCTATACAAACAATATGGACACCCCTATTACCCCAGATTCACTATGCTGCAGCAGGCTCCAGCAGTCTGCTTGACGACTTTTCTGGATATGAGTGTGCTTTGCTGTGGCTCAGTCAGTATTGCATGAGGCTACAGACCCAAAACTGAAGAACCACTTTGGCTAGGACAACAAAAGCCCCCTGAGCAAACATTCACCAGCAACCACAGAGCTGAGATCAAAGAGATCAAGCGTGAAAAGCCTGTTCTTTAAGGTCTGCCAGCAGCCAGTCATGGGCAAGCAGGGAGCTGCACATTCCTATACAATGTGTATACATCTGCCTGGCCAAATTAATAGTAGTTGGGAACAGCTTAGACTGAGCAGAGCTTACTGAGGTTTTATTCTTAGCACAAGGGTATAGTAGCTACTGCAGAGCTTGCCTGAATGTAACTAGATACTTCCTGCATTCAGGCTTGTTCTGTGATCCAGTTAAGAGCTAGTTTGAATATGTTCACCTTGAACTGCATAGAGTGTGCCCCAGAGACACAGAAGGACAGCTAATCAAGATGGGAGCTGGGCAGCTGCAGAGCTAGTTGCTTTTGCTGTGAGTGCTGTGTCTTGGATATATTAACTCGCATGCACTGCAGTTTCTTCTGGTTGCACTCTCAGGGCAAAGTCCCTGATAATCAAGCTGATTTCACATGGTAATATGTGGCTGTAGGGGGCTGTCAAAATGAAAAAGAACATCATATCTTGAAGGTCCAGGTTCAGCAATTAAGAAGTTGTGCAACTGTTTCTGACACAGCAGCTATGTGTATTTTGCAGGAGCATGGAGGTACATGGAGGCTGGGAACTTCAGCGAGGAAATATGGAGTCTTTACATGACAAAGGTCAATTCACAAGAATCTCCTGTGGTGATCTGTAATGTGATCAATGTGGTTAAAGTGATGTTTTAGAGTAGTCATTTCAATCACTTATGTTCTTTAGGGAATACAGATAGCTGATTTCTATTTTTTGCTCATCATCATTCTATTTTTTACTGCAAATTATTTTTTTGTGTGGTGACAGCATCCAAGCTGGCTGTGAGAGGGGTGCCTAGACCCCTCCTTTACAGTGAGCTCCCAAAGAACACCAAAGGCTTTTAAGCTATGCTTCACTGGATTGAAAGTAGTCTAGGACAAATAGCAAACACATCAGAAGGGTCTATAGACAACTCTCATCCTGTTTCGTGCGTTCTTGCAGAAAGGTATTTGCTCCCAGGCTTAATGTCGGTTAACCCAGTGACCAGAGAAGAAGATGCGGGGAACTGTTTCTGGCCAGGATCCAGAACTCAGGGTTGCTGTGACAGAACTCATTTTGCTCTGGATTTCTTTTGTATCCTAGACTTTATATCAACGCCAGGATAAGGTATTAGTACGATAGTCCTCCTTGTTCTCTTGAGGATGTGATGAGATGCGTGCCCTTAGGCAAAAATTTTGTCCTCTTTTCCAATTTAACACATGCAGGCCTGTACCACATCATTTAACATGTTTTGCATGTTAGATGTTTCCAGACCATGTATGGCCACACAAGCCATGCTGATTATGAGTAAGTGTATGTTTTATCTTATCAATTAACTGCTCTAATTTCAGCAGGTTCCTCAATATAACTAGACTCAGGAAATTGTTACTGATTGCGTAGCAAAAGGGGCCCTTCCACCCTGAAGCCTGTCTGCTCTGGATGTGGGTAATCACAATTTTACTAACAAGCCAACCTGGGCTTTGGCTGGAACCAGCAACCCTCACCCACTGCCCTGAGGAGGGGCTGCTAACAACCAGAACAAAACACAGTGACTTAAAGAAAGAAGTGACTTCAATTCAAACTCCTTTGCCTCTTGGTCTTTCCTGGCCTGCTGGGTTGTTTTTACAGCTTATTCTTTCTCATCAAATTAGCAAGCACAGATGAATAATGTTCAAATACCTCCCATTCTCAGCTATGACACTTTCAAAACCTCCTGAGCCTTAAGAAACCTGCTTTGTCCCTCCAAGTCCAGGCTTTGGAGACAGGAACACTGCACCGGTCTCGGCTGTGCAGGTTTCAGAAATTTCTTTCTGATGAAGAAAATACCCCTTTTAAACACAGAGCCATATGTATGTGGGGAGACTCACGTGGGATTCTAGGAAACCACTGAGGCAGTCAGACCTTCCTATGGGTCAGCGGTCAGGGGCCGATGGCGAAGGGCTGCACGGCAAACCACGAGCTACCCTGGGCTGTGGCCAGGCTGATAGAGGCCACAGTCTGGCACCTAAAGGTAGTTCCCCAAAACCACAGCTGCGCAGCCGGGCCGGGGAGGAGCCTGGCCGGCGCTCACAGCACACCTGAGCTGACTCCCACCGCCTTCCCCCTCGCCAGGGCGGGACCCGCGGCACCGCCACACCGCGGCCTCGCCACACCGCGGCCTCCCCGGCGGCGCTGGGCCTGCGCCAGAGGCGGCGCGCGGCCGGGGGCGGGCGGCAGAGCGCGGGACGGCAGCGCCCTCGTGCGGCCTCCCCGCGGCGGCGCGGGCGGCGGCCCAGCCCCGGCCCCGGCCCCGGCCCCGGCCCCAGCCCGGGGAGCCCGGCCCGCTGTTTCCCGCCTCAAGCGCGGGCGGCGGCCGTGGCCACGGGCGGCTTCGCGTCCCGCCGGATCAGTCGCCCGCGGGGATCCGACCGCGGCTGAGCAGACCCCGCGGCGGAGCTGGCGCCGCCCTGGCTCCCGCAGGAGGGCGGTATCGGTGCTGCCTCCTCGGTTGGGCCCTGCCCAACACCCTCCTGAGACAGGGGGTTCGCTTTGTTCCGGGGGGCTCCGCTTGCAGAGGTGCGCACAGAGCAGGTGCGGTGGGTCACCAGTGGGACGCAGGCGGCCTGACTCTGAAGGCAGTGGGTTCATTGCCCAGGAACCACTGCTGCTCCCCCCGTTTCACAGCACCCAGCCTGAAAAGCAGCTCTGGGAAGCATCTCCCGCCAAAGGGAAACAAACCCTTCAGCAGTCCCCTGCCGCAGGAGCCCAGGGGGTGACAGGGCACTGCGGTGTGCCCAGCTTTGGTTGTCTTTGTTCTGGCACCCATAAGAGGGGTGTGGCTGGACCAAGCCTCCAGCACGATGGAGCGAGTGACCTCTGCTCCACAGGCGGGAGTACTGCCTTCTGTGGCTTTGGCCTACATCTGCAACCCAGCTTGTTCCCAAGGCAGTAACCTGTGAGATTCTGAATGACAGACACAAATAGACAAGGCTTAGTTGCGTGAAAAAGCTGTGATTTCATTGTTCGTAGTCCTCCAAGTCCACCAAGGCCTGAGCTGTCTAAGCCTAGCTCCAGTTATCCTCTAACAGCAACGGTCTGGCCTGAAAACACTTGAAAGACAGGGTTTCCAAGAGCAGTTCAGGTCAGCTGGGGACAGTGGCTGTTTCTGTTGGAGAAAGCTCTTGTTACACTGTCAGTGCAGTGGTAGCAAAAGTTTACCTTTAAAAGGTAATCACAACAACACTGAGATAAAAACCATACCACAAACCCCAAGTACCACCACAGTATGTGGCTCTTTCAGTCCTAACTCCTCCGGAGGCAGCTGACCAGATAACCACATAACAGAGGTTCCCACTCTACTATAAGCTTTGAAACAGCTGGGGTGTGAAAATTTTACAGGATGTGTGTAATTCATCACTGTCACACCCAAAAGACAATTAAATTCAAATCCAAAAGCAGAATAACTTTCATGGTCACCCAGCTCACCAGCAAGTATCTGTCATGCACTGCTCTGCAAGTGGCAAGACAGTAATAGTCTGGGTCCCCAAGTTTGCACTTTGTTTGAGTTTTGCATATTTACTATCCATTCTGGAAGACCCCTCTTCAGAACCTAGATGTAAATGGTGCTGGTGACAAAGTACCACTCAGCATCATCTTGGCCATAGGGAATGCAATGGCTTCAGAGGTATCCTGCTCCCTCTGGAGCACTGCCCAGGAACCCAGACCGCTTACAACCCTGGTATTCTCCTAAATACCTCCTGCACACTCAGGCATATGCCACTGAAAGATACTTAGAATCATAGAATCATAGAATCATAGAATCACATGGTTGGATGGGACCTATAAGATCATCTAGTCCAACCGTCTTCCCACTACCATTGCTGCCACAGCTACTAAACCATATCTTGTAGCTTCTCATCAAGCCGCCTCTTGAACACTGCCAGGGACGGCGACTCCACCATCTCCCTGGGCAGGCCATTCCAGTGCCTGACCACTCTTTGGGAGAAAAAGTTTTTCCTCACGTCCAATCTAAACCTCCTCTGGTACAACTTGTGGCCGTTTCCTCGGGTCCTGCTTGTTGCCTGGGAGAAGAGGCCAAACCCCTGCTCATCACAACCTGCCTTCAGGAAGCTATAGAGTGCAATGAGATCTCCCCTGAGCCTCCTCTTCTCCAGACTAAACAATCCCAACTCTCTCAGCTGCTCCTCATAAGACTTGTGCTCCAGACCCCTCACCAGCTTTGTTGCCCTTCTCTGGACACGTTCCAGGGCTTCAATGTCTTTCTTGTAGTGAGGGGCCCAAAACTGAACACAATACTCGAGGTGCGGCCTCACCAGCGCCGAATACAGGGGGATGATTACCTA